>JACJUY010001745.1:11212-38050 GCA_014220935.1 Platorchestia sp. MABIK
GTCACGAAAAAGATATCTCAAAGTCTGCCCGAAGCGTGTTGCAGCCTGGGGGAGAACACTACAAGCTCGTATTTCAATGTAAGTGTGTACTAAAGAGATTGTTTTCAACGATGCATCGTCTCTGAAATTATGTCTTCTTTTCCAATTTAAGTTACATATATTATCACATCTAGATTTAAGCAACAATAGGAATACATTACCTCAATCATTTTTTTTTTTCGACTTGTGACACGGGTATTACGATACTCATGTGTGTGTGTGTATCAACTAAGGATCCTTACTTTAAGATATTTTAAAGCCCAATGATGAACTTTTTTGTATCATATTTACTGGAAATAAACTGCTTTTATTTATTTGTTTCTTTCTATTCTTTCGTACGATTATAAACATAAATGATAACAGAGCTTAATGTGTTTGGGAATTATCTAAATGAAAACAATTCAGAGATCAAATACTTCACTTGATGTGGATCACTGCATTCGATGTCGAAGTAAATCCGTGTTTAAAATTTGGCGGTGATTCTTTGAGAAATTTCGCGAATGATAAGCAGGTGTCGCAGCAAAAGTGCAATAAAATAGGATAGCGGGTATGCATCCTATCAATTAAAGACCTTAATGTTAACAAATCTTTAAAATCCAATTTGATAAAACACATTTCATGTATCAGCGTTTTCAGAAATTAACAGTTTTCCTTTTTCTTTCTTTCTTTCTGACCTATGGTATCAAAAGCGATGGCTTCCTGTACAGATAACCCCTGAGTTTCACTCTAGCTCATTCATAGAGTTCTTTTTGAAAAAAAAAAATCTGAAATACAACATACTACATTCATCTCAGATGTAGACAGTTGGACGAGGTAAGGTGGCGTGCTGTCATCCTTGAGTAGACATCTGAAAATAAATGAACGAAAAATTTGCTAAAAAGCAAAACAGTTTATTCAAAATATATTGATTGAGATGCAAAATGTACCACAATTGTTTTAAAAAAAATTAAATATGGAATGATATTTAAACAGCTTTGTATGATACCACGATTACCTTTTAAAATATAAAATAAGGAATGATATTTCACTATTCTAAACAGCTTTACTTTAAATGTAATGGAACATTTATTACCGTGCAAAGAAATTGAAGAAGCTTGGTACTCTCATTACAAAAATATCAAAGAAGTCAAGTGGAAATTCTACGGACGTTGATTGCTCTTACTGGAGCTTATGACGCGTGGAACTTGAACCAGCAGCAGAAGTTCGTTGAATCAATGAAGTCACCTTACTAGCTCGTACAATAATTATAAAATATTTTTAGGTAATAATAATGGGTGGGAAATCATAACGTATTGCTCTCAGAAATCATAAATTTCGCTCTCAACCCAAAATATTAGCAAGTAAAAATCAAACAGTTTTACTTTTAATGTAACGGAGCAAATTTTACAGTGCAAAAAAATTAGAGAAGCATGTTACTCTACTCTAATTACACAAACATCGAAGAAGTCAAATGGGAAATCTACGATAGTACTTTAGTTGTTAGTTATTTGTAATGCATGTGGCTGTGTCAGCCATCTCTTTGTGCATAAGCTATATCCAAGATTTGATATCTTGATTGTTTAATGACATAATTCGCCCTCGGCACGCTAATAAGTCCCCA
This sequence comes from Platorchestia sp. MABIK, assembly GCA_014220935.1. Classification (NCBI taxonomy): domain Eukaryota; kingdom Metazoa; phylum Arthropoda; class Malacostraca; order Amphipoda; family Talitridae; genus Platorchestia; species Platorchestia sp. MABIK. Next base: position 12,852 of record JACJUY010001745.1, read on the forward strand.
ACATGGTTAATCTATTAGTACGCCTCGTAAGATTTTTCTATTAATTCAGAATCATTATATTAAAAAAAAAAATTATTATCCAATGTCTTGTAATGCATCTCATGTATCAACTTTTTCGGAAATAAACAGTTTTCTTTCTTCTTTCTTTGTTCTTGTCACACCATTGGTTGAACACCTTAGGAAACATTCACCTATATTCGTACGTCAGCTCAATGTTTCCGCTATTTTAATTACTGTTGAACAAATGAGTAAGTTTTAAATCCTATGATCACTCGGGTAAAGTAAGAAGTTGAATGTTCAGTAACAGCGTTTCCGCGACTGTTAACGGTTGGTTTGGTTGGGCTGTAAGTTACAGAATTGTGAAATTGACTTTACTGCTCGAATACATTTTTATACTTCCTAAGAAACATGAAAATGCAATTGCATGATAACATTTCACCTCGTATGATAACAGTTATTTTTGGAAAAAGATCGTGAAACAGGTGAAATGTCATTTGTATCGGTCCGTGAAAGTGCAATTTACCGAACAGTACACGTGTGGCCCAATCTGCGGGGAACGAGTTAACGAACCCACATGGGCACCCACTCGTAAGCCGAGATAAGTGTGTTCTGACGATGAAGAACATCGTTACTACACGAATCAATCTTTAAAATTACTCGCTACTTTGTTGCTGGCATAATAGTTTTTCGAGCGATTAAATGGATTATCCAACATAGCGAAAGCATTGTTCAACACTCACGTTTAGAAAACAAAACTTTCACGTCGTCGAACTCATCAAAACATCCAACGCACGTTCCTTGTCTATCATTTTATGAACATGAATGTAATACAATCTGTGGTGTACAGTTTGGCCTCTTATACGGCAAAACTTTAATTTGAAGTCCAGGAATAACTTTGACAGGAATTGCATTGTTGTGTCGTAGGAGAGGACCAGGAAAGAGGAACAGCAATGCTGTGGCTTAATTTAAACCGCCATGGGTTGAACTAAAGTTCAAAATTCAACTCAAATTTAAAGTCAATTGAAGTTGGGAATTTTGTAGTTAAAGTTAAAGTCAATTGTAGTTAGCAATAGCAAACATTAACTGGATTGTGCCTTTATTTAGCTTTGATTTATTAAGTATTTATAAAATTTGAGTATGTGACTACTGGTCGGTCAGTAGCATTATGTGAATTCCCTCTGTGCACCACCAGCTGCTCACGTAGTGATTTAAGTGTTGATGATGATGATGATCATGATGATGATGATGATGATGATGATGATGATGATGATGATGATGATGATGATGATGATGATGATGATGATGATGATGATGATGATGATGATGATGATGATGATGATGATGATGATGGTGATGATGATGTTCATGAAGATGATGATGATGATGATGACGATGATGATAATGATGATGAAGTTGATGACGATGATGATAATAATGTAGTGGAGGCAATACTGTTGGCTTATATGGGAAGAGTCACAACGTTTATGGCTTTCGGAACTTTAGCAGTACCTGGAAAATGGGTGTAAGAACAGAAAGTTCACAAGCGCCTTCCTAGGTCAAACTTTTTTGCCATAGCAGCTTTAGTTTTAAGGTCCCTGTGCAGAAGTTATGATTGGACAGCTAAAATCATAGATGCCATATCTCAAAAGTTGAACTCATTACTTCTCTGCAGTACATGGGTTCGAGAAAATCATCAGGCCTGCAGCAAGGTGACTTGAGACATCGATGCGGCACGCAAGATTGTTATGTCGGAACGAGAGCATTTAAATTTTGAAGGAAAGTTCGTAAGAACTGCCATTTCTGGCGTCTAAGATTTTTTGGCGTCTACGATTTTTGCTGCACAATTAATCGCAAAAACTGCGCTCCTTGGCCTAAAAATCATAGATGCTCAAATGTTCTGTGGTTTTTCATCATATTAGTGGAGTTAATAACAGAAGTAACTTCAACATGTACTGGAAAACTTTGAATTAATGCAGCCAGCTTACCCACTTGGCCTCCAATTAGCTTCTGGACTTTTGTTCGCGGCTCTGTGGAAATAGCTAAGTGATACCTATGCCCCAAATTGAATATCATTGGCTAACCTCCCTTAGTAGAATACGCACAAGTAACCAAGCCCTCACAATGTGGTTCATGAATTGAGGTTTTTTTAACAATTCGAATTTGCGAGCCAAATCCTAAACTTCATCCTGGGTAAGTTCGATTTTATCTGCAGTGTATTCACGAGACTCAAATCATCTCAACATAATAACGAATGAAATGCGTTCGATCATGTGAAAATTTAAAAGATTTTTTAATTGTTTTGTATTAATACTGAAAGTAGGGCTATAAACTTGAGAATTTTAGCTTTAAGTAGTTTCCAATTCCATATTTTGTTGCCGCAAGTACGCACCTGCTGCATTAATGCATGGTGTCCAAAAAATGTACACATTCTTTGACAGCCCAATATTGATGTATGTTGTTTTTATATATGTGTTTATTGATATAGATGTAAGTCTAATGAGTTAAATCAAGGAAAACACCAGTAAAATAAAGATAATTAAAGGTCAAAAAAGAGAATTTCGTTGCGCCTAAAACAAAAACCATAAATGCGTGATCACAGCAACAAAAAAAATCTCAAAAACGAGGTGTCCAAAAATATACTATTTCTTTGATTGTCCAAAACTGATGTATTTTGTGTTGGTGTAGGTATTTATTGACGTAGATTTTAGTTTAATGAGTTAAATAGACTTAAATTCCTGTAAAATACAGATAATTAAATGTCAAAAAAGAGAACTTCGTTGAGGCCTAAAAAAACATAATAACGTGATCAAAACCATTAAATAAATTCTGGAGACATTCCCTAAACCAAACACAAGGGTTTGATAAAGAATTCATATAAATATATATTTTTTTTTTGATGATGATGATTTTTGATAAAAAATACATATATATATATGTATTTTTTATCAAACCCTTGTGTTATATATATATATTAATGCTTCCGTTAATGAAGGAACGTACCATTCAAACTCGTGTGTTTGGTTTAGTGAATGTTCTTCAGAAGGTTTTCGAAACATTCCAAAATTTCATTACCTAATGTTAATAAAGTTCATTCATTTCAAATTAATTTCAAAAGCATTAGGATTTCCCAAGTCTGAAACAGAACTGGGTCCTAGCTGAATAATTATTTGTTCAGTTCTCTGTTTGCGGTATACTCAAAGACACTTTTTCGCCGCCTGCATGCATGTTTTTCGCCGCCTATGTGATTTATTCGCTTAAATCGCTTAGGCGGCGAAAAACATGCATGCAGGCGGCGAAAAAGTTAGACTGGGTGTGTGAACCTGTCACCAATAGAGGGAGCTGAAAATGTTGAGAGAATAATAAAAAATTGAAGAAATGAAATCAGTGGAAAAGGGAGAACTTTCCAAGAAATTAACTAAGTTAGCATCAGCCGTCCGTATTTTACTGAAAAGCTAGTAGCGTTTAACAAAAACTGAAACTTGAGCTTCAATAAATATTCGTGAATTATTTTCCCTCTTTTGCATATTATTGGTCTAGCATTGACATTTAGTTGTAGCTATTAGAATGAGTGAATAACTTTCACTCCGCCATGAACTTCAAAGAACACAGTATGTAAAATTCATCAAGGAAAACCAATGTTTGAAAGATGTTCATAGATGTACATTTATAAATCTCCCTGAATGGTATAGGGTTAATTTTAAAATATTTACTCCTTTCCCTCAAAAACTTAAACCAAAGTGCATCACTCCGAAAACGAGACTCTCGATCGACTCCGAATCGGCTTTCGAGGACATTAAGAACAGTACAGAGGATTTATCAAGTCGAAAGTTTTTTTCGGGGCATGGGGGCATACTTTTCGCTGTACAGCAATAACTTTATCTTTCCACCGCAGAAGTTTGTACTAGACTTAAGAAACATTCGACCTCTGTATCACCTGTGGTAAATAAATTGTTTAAAATTGTTTAAGTTAAGACTGGATGGCTAAAATCCTAGATCCCCCCCAAAAAAAAAAATCATAGAAATTAAAAATGGCAGTTCATGCGAACTTTTGTTCGGAATTTTCGTGCTCTCGTTCCGACATAACAATCTTGCGTACAGCATCGATGTCTCACATCACCTTGCCACAGGCCTGATGATTTTCTCAAAACCATGTACTGCAGAGAAGTAATTAGTTCAACTTTTGAGATATGGCATCTATGATTTTAGCCGTCCAATCAAAACTTCTGCACAGGGACCCTAAAACTATAGCTGCTAAGGTGAAAAGGTTTCTCGGAGGTAGGTGCTCGTTGAATTTTCTGTTCTTACGCTCATTGCAAAATATCAATAATATAAGGAAATAAATAAGTAAATATTTTGGTTTATGTATGTGTGTTATATATATTTTATTTATACAGTGTGTTGTGTAATTCGATGCTCATATTTAAACCAAATATAAGAAGTATATATTAACTTAAATTATACTTTTTAACGTATGGGAAATGTTAAATTTTGTAAAAAAAGAAATCGGGTAATAATAATCGATTTGAAAACATTAAAGAGAGAATCACTGATTCTCAATTTAACAGACCTCATTATCACTGATCCTTTTCCTGGATGAGTAAGACTTGCTGCACCATTACACTGACGTTCAGAGGCTTTTCATTCCACGGTACTTCAGAGTACTCAGATGATACTACACCAAGTCATGGAGGAACTGGTGAGTACCCTCAGCCATTTAATTAAATTCAAATGAAGGTCTAAAAAAATTAACTTTGCGCCTGCTGCATACTATTCTACAAATCCCCGTAAGCGAAAGATTAATGGACTCACCATAGTGAGTACCCTTCCAGATTTAAATTCCCTCAAAATTCTAAACGGATAAAGTTTGTCGCTGTACCATGCTATTTTATGAATCCCTGTTAGGAAAAGATTAATAGACTAACTATAGTGAGTACCTCTATAGATTTGAATTCCCTTAAAATTCTAAACGGATAAAGTTTGTCGCTGTACCATGCTATTCTATGAATCCCTGTAAGCAAAAGATTAATGGACTCACCATAGTGTGTGTGCGAAGCAGGTAACTCGACGAACTGGTAGTATTAGTAGTAGTAGAGGGTTTGCTAGCCCTCTACTACTATAGTTGCGTTCTGCATCCTTGACACAAAAATTGCTTCCAAATTGCGATTGCTGTCTCGCTTATAGTAAATAAATTGCTTAAATTGTTTAAAATTGTTTAAAAAGGGGGCTAATAGTTCGGTTATTACTTAAAATTGCTTGCTTGGCTTCTACTATTACTCAATAACTGACAGCAGATATTTTTGGTGACTCGTCTTGATTGTTTGCTCTGCCTCATTTACTCTGCAGGATGTGATATGCACGTCAATTCCATGGATTTTAATTGTGCAAGCCTTACGGCCGTTGGGAAAATGTCATACTCACGAAATTATGCTAAAAGAATACTACAGCTCATTTGTATATCAATCAATCTATATTTTATATAGGCTTGCACAAATTATATCCATGGAATTGACAGGGAATTGAATTGAATTGAATATATTACATCCTGCTATGCTTAAAAATATAGATTGATTCTGCTTAAAAATATAGATTGATTCTGCTTAAAAATATAGATTGATTCTGCTTAAAAATATAGATTGATTCTGCTTAAAAATATAGATTGATTCTTCTTAAATATATAGATTGATTCTGCTTAAAAATATAGATTGATTCTTCTTAAATATATAGATTGATTCTTCTTAAATAAATAGATTGATTGCGAAGCCAATGCAAACATTTCGACTGTTGGAAATGTGTGCTATTTTACGTTTTTTTTCTCGTTGAGACAGCATTTATGCTTTAAGCTAACACCAAAATATTTAGAACACTAAAAATGCGCACAATCAGCATTCATAGGACAGATGAATGCATGTAAGCTATCATCTAACGCAAAGAACAAACCGTTACTGAAATTTTACACCGGATAACCGTAGACTTTCGCTCACCGTGCCACTTCACAGTAATTCCCCGCGATATTTCAAGGAGCAATTCCCACAGTTTGTCCTTGTTATTTAATTGATGTTCATTTACGTAAATTCGTTGTAATTAACGTAATTATCAGGATAATTTGCACGCCACTCACCAGTCTAACTTTTTCGTCGGAGTGTGCATGTTTTTCGCCGCCTAAGTGATTAAATTACTGAGGCGGCGAAAAACATGCATGCAGGTGTCGAAAAAGTTTGACTGGGTTCTATCAAAGTCCACAGAACTTCATTTTTTTGGAGATGTTCCGTAGCTTTACGCTCTGCTTCCGAAGGGGTATTATCTTACATGAAAACATTGTTTCTTGTAATGTTACTCTTCAACCACGGTTCAAGGAGCTCATACTGGAAAACCTTATTTGCATTTGAAGTCATTTTAAGGGGAGATGGAAAAAAAGAGCAAACTGTGGAAGGAGTGCGATAAAAGTCTTATTTCATGGCATAAAATTGTACTGAAAATGAGCAATGTTTAATCACTATAATTTTATGGTAATGTGAGTTGAAATTGTACAATGAATAATGAGCTAATATTCGGCTTTTTAATGGTACAGTTTTGAAGAAGAAGGGGATGTAGATTGCTCTCATACGTACATTTATAATCACGCAGACTCAAAGACAAATCTCGATTTTTTTCTGTATTATACTCTCAGTTAGACGTTATAACCGAGGCTGATTCATGTTTGTGTCGCAGCTCTGAACAAACTTTTGCCGTGGATGTGATGTGTGTGTCACAGGTGAGGATGAGGTGCAGGCAAACACTTTCTTGTAGACGCTTAAAATTAAACTTGAAATATTTATTAACCATAAGCATTTATGTGGGGGCCACTAAAAAAAATAATTGGCTAAATAAATAACAGTCAACATTATTAGGATTGTGAGCTAAACACACTATGAGAATTTTAAGGGATAATTCGAGGAATAATTATTAAAATTATTCGAAATTCGAGGAATCATTTCAGAAATTATTAGAGGAATAATTTCTGGAAAATACAATATGTGCTTAGGTTATTTGTTCATATTGATAATGTAAAATGAGTTAAGCATGTAAAACAGACATGCTAAGCAGACAGGTTACGACATCGGGTGATGCAAATTGAGAGTACAATTAAACAGTCTAGTCAACATTTTTCTTTAGTAGACTTCTTCTTATACAAATAATGTACATATTTAAATAGCTCTGTACATTGAATACCATCTTGGACATCATTCACTGGAGAAGTGGTTTTGAGACAACATTTTGTTTGATGTTTTGATTCGCATTTTTATTTTACGTTTATTAATCAGTCATTTTTCTGTAATTTGAGAGTACATTAGGTTTAAGATAACATTTGAGTCTTGGATAAATAGGTGTATCAATGATATAGCCAGGCTCCCATGGCCCCTCCCCCCCCCCCCTGGCTGCGCTACTGACTACGAGTTTGTTCCTATTTACCATAAAGTGATCCTATCACTTTACCATTAATTTACCATAAATTCCTATTTACCATAAATTTACCATAAATTTATCGTGATAGTCCGTTTTTGTGCAAATTTGCCTCCGAAATCTCCGCTAATTAAAAGTATCTTACTCATAAAACTACTACTAAAAATAGGTAGTGGTGAAATAGTTTGAGAATTTTTAGATTCTTGAGTGAATCGTTCATGTGGACATCATATTCCAATTCAGAGATAGCCCTCTTCGACATTTTTGTAGCGTGAAAATTTGGTCAGTTTAATTTTATCAGTGCCATGCCCAGGCTTCAATACCGCAGCAAACACACGCAAATATCAATGTCCTGTAAAGTACTTAGGGTGCTCCTTTGGACGGATGTGCTCGAGTGTGAGCAAAATTCTGTAGGATTTGAAGAATTTCATGGATATTTGATTAACATGATTCTTGGTGGGTAGTGCTAAATTATATCGAAAATTCACACCTGTCAGTCTAATGAATCAGTCTAGTGTCTAATCAGTCTAATATAAAATAAATTATCAGTCTAATCAGTCAGTCTAATGACACGGCTGATCATAATGTTGGCAGGAGCTTTCCTTTTTAAAAGTAGAGTATAGATATAGTCGAAGTGGCCCTTGTGCCAACGCTACTTGCTCTGGACCTAAGTAAAATGCTCCTTAGTTGCTAGTTTCTTTGGTTGGCAATTTTAACGCTTTATTATGGGAAAATGTGCTGCCGTCCTCAAAGAGGATAAATCTGAAGATGTTTATTGCGCATTATTATGTAGGAAAAAAGAAATTGAACGATTCCTATAACACGTTCTTGAGGAACTCTATAAAAAGCAATGTTTTGCACGTCTAGATTTGCATTATCGATTACTACTCATTGCTTTAAGTTTTGAAGCCATGTTTTCAATCTTTCACGAGGAAGACCCTGTATCACGGTTTAGTTCACCCAAACGTCAACAAAATCAAATGTGTTATGTTAAATAAAAAACAAATGCACTTTATAAACTGAATGTATAAAAAATGTATTGTTATTTTATGAACTAAATATTTTAAATTTGTATTATTATTTTATAAACTAAATGTAGTAGGTTTCCTCCATATATATTTGATGAAATGTTGATAATTCAGACAAGGTCGAGTTTTTAATTCTATCATTCAAACCCTAACGGCCCGTTTTTTAAATAAGATATTAATAACGCTCCAAATAAGGGTATATTTTGGTCTGTACTATTTTTTGAAATCCTCTCTAAAAATTAGCAGCTGAGAAATTGGTCTCAATTTAATGACGCCACTTTTCTTATTGCTCATATATCAATGGCAAATACCTCTAGAATTTCTGAGTAACGGAAATTCCCAGAAGAAAATTATTTGCGTAGAATATCTGCAAGAATTGATAAAATTAGATGAGCAACACATTTAAATACTTTCAATAAATAAGCGTTCCCAGCCCTTACTCTTTTTTGCGTTGTAAAAACTTGAAAACGTCGGAGTCACACTTGGACGTACGGATCGCAACAATTAAAAAGAGGGGAATTTTGGTAGAATTTTGAGGAGGGTTGAAGTTAATGGAAATTAAAATTGTTTTATACTTTCCCAGTAACATCATCTCCTTCATGAAGGAAATCAGTATTGGATTCACTTATGAGATCTTTATCGTTGTTCGAAATGTGTAATCGAATACAATTGTTTAGAACGTTTTGGTGGTTTATTACGGTCTGGAAACTGAGTTTAGTAAACCCATGATCGTCATAGCAATATTCATGAACTGAGTGGAATTTAGCTTTTATAGAAACTCTGATTTAGCTAGCGAAGAGGTATTGGAATTTTCTATGCATTTTGAAAAATTGATTCCTGCATTGTATAAAATATTGAATGCGTCCTTTTCCAGCTGGGAAATATTTTTCATGGCGTTCTAAGGCTTTTGTCTTGTCTTTCGTATGATTGTATAGGTTGTGATTCGACAGCACATGATATACGAGTCATTTAAAAACAATTATTTGGTCAAAACTCATAAATTTATTATATAATTTCTTTAAAAAGTTTAATTTATTTACGTTTTCGCTAAAGTTTCTTGGTCAGTAAATATCTGCGGCGGTACTAATAGATCTCGATTGAGCTTGAATTTTGTTCATGAATGACAATGTATCGTGATAGAAACAGTTAAAAATCGTCGAATAAATCCGAGTTTAAAGTTTAGTTGTTTTCACTGATAGTTTTCGCCGCATTCGTGTGAACAATCGGAGGGCAAATATGCATAGTGGCCTAACCTACAAAACACAAAATTTTAAGACACTCAAGTTAGAGGCTTGGTGTTCATCGCAGGGTTGCCAAACTGGTTTTTCCTAACTAAGTTACTAACTAGGAACTAATTAGGAACTATGTCACTCCGCCTGAAAAACATCCACGCCGCTATGAGGTGAAATTATCACTTTATCCGCTCTGCTAGGTTTGATCTCTGATTTGTGGGTTAGGTCATTCTGCATATTTGCCCTCCAATTTCAAACGAGTTTTCATGTACATTTAGATGATGATAATTAGGAATACTCCGTTGCGGCACTTGAAAATTTTACTCAGCATGTCAGAAACACACAATTGCAGCGGCAGCGCTGCTGCTATCTCCAGATTTTCCAAATGGGTGTCGTGAACGTGTCACTTCAACACAAACAAACGACAGGAATGTTTATAGAATGACTTTCGATGGACTTGACGCTGTTAGGGGTTCGAACCCACGCTATTGGGTCATCAACCCCCAACGCTGTTAGACTTGACACAGTTGGGGCATCAAACCCCAACGTGAGCTGTTGGGGTTGACTGTTGGGGAGTCAAACTCCAACGCTGTAGGGCTTGACGATGGTGGGGCATCAAACCCCAACGCTGTTGGGGTTCAAGCCCCAACGCTTTTGGAATTGACGCTGTTGGAGTTGCAAAATGTCCAACTCTCAAACTTTTATCAACTCCTGTCACAATTCTGAATATATTTCCCTAGTTTGATGATCTGAATAAAACCAAAAGTGAGGGCGTGAGGAATAGGAGTAAGAACACGCTTGTGAAACACAATAGGACAGTGATGATGACACTGGATGATGTATTGGATAATATATTTCCAAAGCTGGGCGTTATCGCGATAAATTATCGCGATACTTTATCGCGATAACGATTTCGGGTTATCGGTTATCCGATAATTTGTTTTCCCGAGTTATCGATTTATCGGTATCGCCGATACTTTTGATTCCAAACTATCGATAATCGATAATTTCAGTTTTTCCCGCTGGGATTCGACATGACGTGGCGGGACGAGTTCGGGACAATTACTATACGTGTAGGATGTACGTGTTATGGTGTAATAAGGTTGGCCTCTTTTGTGGCCTTTTTGATCAAAAGTGTGGCCTCATGTGGACTGGGACATCTGTCAACCAATATCGTTATCGCTAGTATAGGAATTGTGGATTTATCGATTTATCGGTTATCGATTATCGGCGATAAATTTTTCGCCAATTATCGATTATCGGTTATCGCCGATAACGTTTTCGTTATCGATTTATCGGTTATCGCGATAACGTTTTTTCGTTATCGTGCCCACCACTGATATTTCCTCTCTGTTTCGACTGGTGTAGCCATCACGCTCAGTGAATTGGGTCGCCGAATTCATCACCACGAAAACCTTCGTTACTGTTCGTTTTATTCATCACTCAACATCATTAAGCGACGGCATTTACGCTCTATTTATTAAATTTGTTGCTATCCTGTTACCAAATGGCCATCCTGTGTCTAGTCAGAATTATCAGAACCCTGTGTTTCTTTCCGTCGGGAAAGGAAAAGAGTTAGGCGCAAACCCCCTTTCGTATCAAGAAAATTTTAAATACAGTAGGTGCCAGCTGAGTGTGATACAACTGTCGTTACGCCTTGGCGTTTGCTATGGCATATTATAATTTATAAGACCAATAAATTTCCAAATTAAATGGCACCGGGCATAAAACTTTACAGTGGAGTGCTTCGTTGTAAATTAAAAGAAAAACTGTTTATTTTCAATTGTGTTATGATTACTATCTATCAATTTACGACATTTCTGTTTCAAAATATTTAAAAGCCACTAGTTTAAAGTATATTTAAGGCTCTAATTTTGTTAGCAATGTAGTAAAAGATTCTTCTTTTTTCTGTCTATCACAATACTGTCCCATAAAAATGTAAATGAATAACTTTAAAGCCCTTGCACTGAGTGAATTTCATTTCATTTGAACAATGAGAGAAAGTACTCGAGAAGAGAACTAAGAAATAAAATGTTTTTTCCCTGTGAAAATTTTTCCATAAACATTGCGACGCAGAACGGTATCTGTTGGGCAAGCGTGTTGCGGACATCGATATCGTGTCTGTGGTATCAGTGTTATTTTTCTTGCAAGTAGTTTTACGCGACTAATCTGGAGTACGCAGTGCTTTTGTGAATGAAGTTGCGTGTTAATTTTGCGTGAAATTTGTGAGACAAGAGATATCTACTAGTGGGACTGACTTCAAGACCGACTTCGTAAGTTTGTGATTATTGTAAATTAAAATGCTCGAATTCAGCTGCGTAAATAATAATTCTGAATAAAATGTAGGTTCAATAAATCATTTTTAGTAATTTATAAATAAATACAATATAATAATTTATGCATTTTGTGTTCATATTTTGCCAATGAAATGCATAAATTAAATGTAAAGTTATGTAGATAAAGATATATTTGTAATGTTCATGTAGAGGCCTAGTTTAGCGTCAAGTTTGCGAAGTTAGGGACCTTTTGCGGGGGGTAATTCAAGGAATGGCTACCCTAAACTAAGGAAATAGTTTAGCAAACTTGGTAATCAGTTTTCATAGCAGATTTAATTTATTATCAATATTAGATGTAATCCAGTAAATAATAGTTTACACCAACATGGAATTCACTATTTATATTTTATCCTGGCACAAGTAGGCAGTCTCATATTTTACCCCTAGGTACTATATATTGTTCTAGTAAGGCTAATTTTACCTACTGGATCTTCTAGCTTCACAATAAATATAAGGAATGAAACTTGATTATTTTGTTCCGGTATTGTGTAGATAAATACCGAATGATTGTGGAAATAAATACCAATTTTTTTTTCAAATATTTCAGATATTCTCTTTGATGCTCATAGAATGTATCTAAGATACTATAAATATTCTGTGTGCATTGAAATGGACTATGGCAACAAGAGGAAAAAATGGAATAAAAATATGCTGTAGGTAACATGTTTGTATTTTTGAAAATCACAATTGGTGGTTATTCTATGGTTATAATCTCTATTGTACCGTCAGTTTTGGTTAAGCATTTTGTAGTTCTCAAAATTTTATTTAAAAATTTTCATTTTTGTTTTGATGATGAATTAATTTCTGAACTGTAGAAGAATTGGCCTATTTGTATGCTCTGTCCTTTTCAGAAACTTAATTAAATGAATTTTATTATAAGTATGTTGATGAAGCTAAAGCTATAAGAGTCTCTTTTGATAATTCGAGACTGCTTTTTTATTTTGAAAAAGCTTATATATTACTTGATTTTGAAAATTTGCTTAATGAACATTATGCAGTCTTGTTATTTCCCTTAACAGTAGAATCATACATAAATTTTAAAAAATGTAAAAAAGCTTGATGTCCATATGCATCTTTTTTGAAATAATTTCTGTTTAAAGCCTGTAACAAAGATCTTGATGCTTTAAAATTTGCTTCCTTGTTCCATTTGAAAATTATATGTTAAGCCAAAATTTTCCAACAATATTTTACAACATGAAGGTATCATGAGCACCAGAAAACTGCTTTAAATTGAGCTGCATTTGAGTTAGTCGATATTCAAATGTCCTATAACACTTTGACCGTATCAGAGACGTGAGCCATCGGCAGTCATCTAGAGGATTACAGCAGGCCATTTTATTTTAGAGATTCTCCTTGCTTGGTTTGTCAACATCTTGTATACTGAAAATCTTGCATGATTTCAAGTGACATAACTAGCAATTTTTGTGTTTCAAAAAATGACACTTCTCTGAATTCCTCACATCGCATTTTGTGCATAGGTTTTTAGTTTCATCAAGTATACGTATGACCTACATGAACACTTTCTATCTCAGAATTGCCAGGTGCAGTTGGTAGAATCTTTTCCAAATAAATCCAAAATTTTATTGAAAAATCAATGTTCAAAATTTGTTCATTATTTGCTGAAACAAAATTAGTTACTTGGAATATTGCAACTGGTAGAGATAATCCCTTGGAACAAAACCAACAATGAAAATTATTGGTGCTGTTAATTATCTAGCAATGACTGATCACAACTCAAATTAATAATTTAGTATAGAGTTAGCTTAGAAAATGAAGGAGTCAAGCATTTCATGGTAAAATAGTGCTGTTATTCTTACAATTCTATCTTTGTGGGCATAGGCTTTGCTATGATACTACATAGTTGTTGAGTGATAGACTTTGTGTTAATGATTATAGCAATGGCTGATAGTTAGGTAAATGATTTTGGCATAAACGTAAGTGAAAGTTATAGTTCATATTAAGTGATACCTTTTTGAAACCACAATTACTGGGGCATTGGAGTTATGATTGCTTGCCTTTCATTTGAAATTGTTGAAAGTTCAAGAACCTGCACTGCAAGCTTAGTATTTCTTTTTGTTGGGAAAAAGTAATGGCTTACAATCTCCGTGTAAAATTATCTAAGTAGGCCTTGAAAAACCTGGTTTGACCTGACACCCAAGTTTATTGCAAATGTTAGGCTCCAAGACCTTCAGAGGGAGTAGAGATCTGCTATGCAGCAATGCTACTTGTTCTCTTGCTCCTATTTTGTTCTATTGTTCTCATTTGGTTCTATCGTTTCCATTTATTTCTGTTGTTCCTAGTTTGTTTTATTGTTACTATTTGATTTTATTCTTCCTTTTGGTTCTTTTTTCCTATTTGTTTTTAGTATTATGAACCTCTACCACACTATCCACCTTCTGTGGTATTATCTCTTTTCCTTTGCTATGAACACTAATGTGCAGGCAGTATTTACAAAGCATTTTTCAGTACACTACTTCCTCTTAATCCCACGTCATTTTCAATTTTATATTGATCTGCTCAACATGTGCAGTGTTTTATTACTGACAATCTGTTGTGATCCATATTTTCAACTGCCAATTTATGTCACTCAAGTTTTCATTTTATCTCAAATGTGGTGGAAAAGATGGAAATTTAAGTGTTCCTGTGTACCGCATCATCCAACAATGTAGTAGGAAATCTGTGTTGCTCTTATACGTACTTTATCGATGTTATCAATATTGCCATACATTGGTGCTGCATAAGTTAAGTCCTAAGGGTCTTTTATTCCAATCAAGCCTGATACATATCCGGAACATTGGTTTTTCAAATGCCTAATAATTAACACCAGGACGTGCTGACGGTTACTCGTGGTCAATCCGGTACCCATTTCCGACACCTGGGTAGAGTTGGGAATTATGGCCGAGTTTTCCATTTTTTCGTTACCGGGCGGCACTGCCGGGATTCGAACTGCCGACCATTCCCGCGAAGGCGCGCGCTCGCAACCACTCGGCCACGGTGACCGCTGTAAATTTGTGTGGAAGGACTCTATTATTCATCAATTGAGAGTTGAATATTTATACTTTCACTTAGAAGCCTAGTGTGTGCTTCTGAATTTGTATATTGTTTTGTTTTGCTTATAATGTGAGGTATACTCTAGGCAGCCCTGGTAACCCTTGTTATAGTCCTGGTAACCCTTGTCACAGCCCTGGTAACCCTTGTCACAGCCCTGGTAACCCTTGTCACAGCCCTGGTAACCCTTGTCACAGCCCTGGTAACCCTTGTCACAGCCCTGGTAACCCTTGTCACAGCCCTGGTAACCCTTGTCACAGTCCTGGTAACCCTTGTCACAGCCCTGGTAACCCTGGTAATTTTGAATCGTTAAAGCACGAATATCTAAGAACTATTAACAGATCTTAACTCGAAAATTAAACTTTAGCTCCAGATCAAAATTAGAGGACCAACTCCATCGCCATTGAATTTTTTGTACCCTTTCATTTCACGATGACTTTTTAATGTTTTTTGTACGTGAGATTCAGTGGACGGTTGAGCGGACTCAGATGCTTTTGTTGCTTGTTAAAGTAGCGTGGCGGGCGTGTTTGCTGTGTTAATTAGGTCGCGGTGCGCTCTTATTGCCTACTTAATTCGAGCGCCGTGCATCCGACTCGTTAAATATTAAGTAGCTCTGCTGCGCCTCCTGCTTTGCATGAGCTGTACAGCGTCCGCTGTCTACCGTGCGCTCCAAATGAAAGCTTCTGTATTATTAACGCATCAGTGTTATTAACACTTCGACTGCGGCCGGTAAAACCGAAGTTTAATGTTGAATTCAAATTTAAAGTCAATTGTAGTACGCATTGTTGAATATGAGCGTATAGTGTCCGCTGTCTACTGCGCGCTCGAAATGAAATCTTCTGGTGTACCCTGGCGGCATTATCAACACTTCGACTGCGGCGGGTAAAACCGTGGTTTAATGTTCAATTCAAATTTAAAGTCATTTGTAGTGAGCTATTTTGAATATGGGAAACATCAGCTGGGCCGTGCCTTCATTTAGCTTTGATTGAGGTTTTATGGTATCCGCCATCTACTGCAGGCCAATGGTGTGCTCGAAATGAAAGCTTCTGGTGTACTCCGAAGGTGATATTAATATTAACACTTCGACTGTGGCGGGTGAAACTAAAGTTTAATATTCAAGTTAAATTAGAGTTCATATTCAAGTTGAATTAGAGTTAATATTCAAGTTGAATTAGAGTTAATATTCAAGTTGAATTAGAGTTAATATTCAAGTTGAATTAGAGTTAATATTCAAGTTGAATTAGAGTTAATATTCAAGTTGAATTAGAGTTAACATTCAAGTTGAATTAGAGTTAATATTCAAGTTGAATTAGAGTTAACATTCAAGTTGAATTAGAGTTAACATTCAAGTTGAATTAGAGTTAATATTCAAGTTGAATTAGAGTTAATATCAAAGTTGAATTAGAGTTAATATCAAAGTTAAATTAGAGTTAATTTTAGCGACAAATTTGGAAAATAACGAACATCAAATAGATCGCGCCTTCATTTAGTTCTCATTTAGCATTTATCGAGAATGAGTTGATGACTGCTGGGCTGTCAGTAGCTTTATGAAAATCCCCACAGTGACCACCGGTGGGTCACGTCGCACTCAAAGTGTTGACACTTAGACTGCACCGGGTAAGACTGAAGTTTAATGTTCAATTTAAATTTAAAAGTCGATTGGGGTCAGCTATGTTGAAAATAGTAAGCACTAACTGGATCGTACTTTCGTTTGGTTTTGATTAAGTGTTTATGGAAATTGTGTTGGTGACTGCTGGTCGGTCATCAGAAGCATTATGAGAATCCACTCCGTGGCCACTGGTGGGTCACGTCGCAGGTAAAGTGTTATTAACACTTTGACTGCGACCTGCGCCACCGGTGGTACACGGAGGTAATATTCATGATGCTGCTGACCGACCAGTAGTCACAAACTCAATTCCCATAAACAAGTTTGAAAATCGTACTGACCATTTCTATTAAATTAACGTGTCCAGGGTGTGGGGCACACCTTGTGTATAGAGTTCCCCGTTCCTTGAATTTCATATAAAATAGTGCCTTCTTCCTTCAATTCTTAGGAACAATTTTGCTGTGGCTAGGGAGACTAAAACTAAATTATAATCTGATTCAATCTTTCATGATGCAAGAAAAATCATTCTGGTTGTATTGAAGATACCTGGAATACTGTGCGTCTCGTTAGTGAGGCCCCTCAGGGCGATACAACAATTGTATCTATGAGCATTAGCGCTCCCAGGAGGAACATGTGAAGTCCCTAGCTAAAGGTTTGGTAGGTCTTTTCTTGAAATACGAGTTTTTGTTTCGTTGCGGACCATCTTTTTTAGGTTCACTGTTATGTTTTTCAGCACCTACTACTTTCTTATTCAACTTCTATTTTATTTCATGAACTTCTTCCTCTACTTACTGTTTCCATGCACCTTGTGCATACATTCCACGTTCCCTTAACGCCATACTAAATGGTGCCTTTATGCTCAATTAAGCACAATTATGGCACGCTAAAGTGCCACGCAGGGCGAGGCCATCGATGATGTTTTTCAATTACACTAGGTTATATTTTTAAAATATGTAATGAGGTTGTGCTCTTAAATTGTAGTATGAGGTTATATTTCTAAATTTTACCATGAAGTGTTTTGAAATTATTCTGTGCTTTTATGTTTTGAAATTATGCTATAAGGTTATGTTTTAAAATTATGCTATGAAAATGTACTTTTAAAACTACACTATCATGCAAGGTCATAATTTTAAGCTGTACTAGAACGTTTTCTTTCTAAATTATACCATGGGGCTAATAAATGTTCGGAGGGAGTTTCATTTGTAACATTTGGCTTTATAAAGTCAGTGGGTTTTATCCACTTTCATAGAAGCTATAATGGCTGCGTTTACTGCCGCCTCGGTAGAGGGAACAAGGTAGCTTCAAAACAGTCTTTTTTCGTTGACGGTTTGGTTTGCTGACATTACGGCAACGAACCAATAGCAGCACTCATATTGCATCTGGTAGCACTGCTACCCCCAAATCTGGCTCCACTATTGGCCTGACGACATGACGTTTTGGTGACGTCATAAATTTTATTTGAAATAAAGCCGTTCTATTGGCTAGCCGAACAAGAGGAGGTGTATTTTCTCCCATAGAAATGACCCTACCTTGTTTTCTCTACCGTGACTGCCGCCTCGACGACCGTGTCATGAGTATGATTAACACGTTAACTGCGATGTTAACTATGTTAAATTTAAAGTTAATTATAGTGAGCAATTTTGAAAATAACAAACATTAATTGCATCGTGTCTTCATTTAGCTTCCATAAAAAATTTATAAAAAATGAGTTTGTGACTGCAGGTCGATCAGCAGCATCATGAAAATCCCTCAGTGACCACCGGTGGGTCCCTTCACAAGAAACGTGTTAGACGTCTCGCCACCTGCATAGGTTATTTTCCACACGAATGTACGATCAGTGGAAACATTCAGGTTCCTTACATGGGAGCAACTCGTGAAGTACCTTGCCCTCAACTTCAACTCAACGACAACCCTTATATATTCTTATGCCCTTCAATATATCCTGAGAACTTTAGTGTTTCCTGTTCAACTCAACGACAATCCGTAAATATTCTTAAACCCTTGAATTTAGCTTGAGACCTGTTTACCTTTCTATTTATTCAACCGTAAAATTCATTCCCCCGCAAAATTGTGTACAAAATTTTCGTAACCTCGACTCGTATGCGAGCTTTTGAATGTTGGTTGCATTGGCACCATTCCGTGGAAAAAAAACGAGCTTTCGACCTGACGAACCTTGCTCCGACTTTTCAAACTGCGGCAAAAAGAGCTTAAATATGACGGTGCTACAAGAAGAGTGCACACAAATCCCGCGTTTTACTCCGTCAGCGGTGGCAGGCAATTGCCATAAACATGCTCCATAAAATGTCAGTTTGATTTCAATCCTTCGCTGGAGGTGTGGCTGCGATGTTCATTTGGGTTGGTATCCTTGCGCTCTCATATGCTAACTCTATCTTCCCGAAATGCGTGCTAACCACAGTGCCGCGCGGGCTAATATCTCCCTTTAATTGCACGTGGATGCTATTGCTGTCCCGCTTAATCTAAGGTTCCATTATAACCGCCTCGTAACTATCGGTGACCAGAGGGCGGCTTAGTTGAGATCGCGTCAGCTGAGCTGGAGGTTGCCGGTTCTTTTCCGACCAAAATTGTGAATTTTGTTTGACCTATTCTAAATAAATTAAGCCTGTTTTGAGTGAAATTAAACCTCATGACCTATTTTAGCAACCAGACGATAGAAGTACAAATATTTTTTTCGTGATTTCAGTACCAAAGAAAAATATCAGGTGACTCACACTGTGGGTCAAGATTGGTTAGATTGAGGGCACAACCGCATGGTGTTTTTGGTATCAGGGATACGAGCCTATTGAGGCAACTGCCGCAAATCTCCGCCTATGACAAGGATGTTTGGCTTGCCAACTTACTACGATCAAGAGCTCTGCGTACTGACGATCTTGAGAGCAAAATCCGAGCTATTCGTATGCTGTTGCTACCAACGAGTGTGTACAATGCGTGTTTTAACGTATGCTCTTGGTGTTTTATTCGTTGTTCTTTATTTGGCATGTGGGTTTTGTCGAGGCTGGCAAAAAACGGAGTTTCTGTTTGAGAATATCAGGAGGAATTTTAGTTTGTAGCAAAGTAGAATTTTGCGCCCTAATTGTAGTATGTACTTTGATGTGGAATGACTGTTGAGCGTAACTAATAATTTTTTGGTTACAGTGTACCACTACTTAATTAGTGATAAAGTAGTTAATTTAAGCTTAGGAAAATTGTGTTCAGTTACGCATTCAGCTATGCTTTCTTAACCTTAACTCCTGATAATCGTATTGTTTACAATTTCAATGCGATCTTCCATCATGTTTGTACTCTAATTTCAAGCTTAACCCAACCCTCATATTTCCAGGTCGATTCATAAGTACTTTCCGATGTTCAATGTGAATTAGAAGTGCTTCTAGTCCATGTTTAAACGATCATGTTTGGTTTACTGGTCTCAATTTAAGTCGAAATTCTCCTACCATTTTCCCATCAGGAGGAAACAACTATTGTATCTATGGGAATTAGCGCTCCCATGGGGAATATGCAAAGTCTCAGGCTTTAAGTTAGGTAGGCCTTTTTTTTGTTAAAATAAAATATTTTTTGCTATGTTAAAGACCACCTTTTTCGATTCACTGCTGTCCTGTTCTTCAGCACCTACTACTTTCTTCTTCAATTTTTTCTTGATTCATGATCTTCTTTCTTAGCTCACTGTGTCTATGCACCTTCTGCGTAGATTCCGCATTCCCTAATATCCATACTAAATGGTGCCTTCCTCACTTCGAGACGCTCTTTTTTGAATCGGTTAGGGAGGCTTAAACTAACCTATAATTTAATCTCTTACCATTTTCAGGGCCATTTTATTATTTACATTGCAGTAACAAAGTAAATCTTGAAATTGAAGACCTAAACCTACATGTTCGACATGTGAGGTTGTGGGAGTTTGAACCGGAAAATTGTGCGGCAGAGACAGCGAGGTAAATATGCAGCATTTATGGCCAGGATGTCCTAAGAGATCGGCAAGTTAAGAGTTTGGTTTACAAAATTTCGTTCCTGTGATTAGAGCTTGGAAGATAAACCTTAGGTTCCCCTCAGGGGGAGACAACTATTGTATCTATGGGAATTAGCGCTCAAAGGGGGAATACGTGAGGGCCCGAGCTAAAGGTTAGGTAGGCTCAGTTTTTGTTAGAATAGAATAGGTTTTTGTTTTGTTACGGACCACCTTTTTTCGGTTCACTGCTGTCCTGTTTTTCAGCACCTACTACTTCTTCAACTTTTACCTTGTTTCATGAAGTCCTTTCTCAATTCACGCATTCCCTTATCTCCATACTAAAGGGTGCCATCCTCCTTCCTCTTTTCGGAACGTAGCGGTTGGGGAGGCTTAAGCTAACATCTAATCTCTTTTGAGCATATTTTGCAATCGCTTCACACTGTTATCTTTTTTATGTGCAAAAGGCAGCTTTAGGGCCGTGTGAGGTTAGCAGCATCTCACTTAAATGGTAATCTAAGATTGCCCACCTGTCCATCCGGTAGTGAGGGATTGACGGCAACCCGCCAACCAAATCAACTATTCAATTCCCTGTTTTGTGAGCGGGCTTATCGCTCCGCCCTAGGGAATAATTTGGCAGGGCTTCCACGGAGATAAATCCAATTGAGTTACTACTCCTCAGTTTTCGTTGGGACTTTCGAAAATTTTCTGCTAGCTGCGAAATTGCGTTGTTGGACTTGAGCCTTCGTAGGGTAACACCCTATTATTTATCACTCTATTTTCGTTGGGACTTGTCAAAATTTTCTGCTAGCTGCGAAAGTGCGTTGTTGGACTTGAGCCTTCCCTCGAGCTTTCAACCTCAGCCGATATCTTGCCTGTCGAAACCAGCGTCCTTGGTAATTGTCCAGATCACCGTGGTACTTTCGTTTTGACAATTTTACCGCAATTGGTTAAACTGAAGTTCAATATTCAGTTCAAATTTAATGTCAGTTGTCGTAAACAATTTTGAATGCAACAAATATTAACGGTATCATGCTTCGTTTAGCTTTAAATTAAGCACTAATGAAAATGGAGTTTCTGACTACTGGTCGTTCAGCAGCATTATAAAAATCCCCTCCGATGGCGCACGTTGCGGTCAAAGTGTTAGTTGACGTATATTGAATTCTTAGCAGTGGCTCAAAACATTCATTTTGTACAACCTCGTATTAATTTGAAGTTTGTTTTCCACCAGTGAAAGAATACGTGGTCGGTGAATACACTCAATTAAAAGCCCTTAATTTTAGTCCTTGACTTCCATGTTTCAGGAGGTTGGTATTTCGTGCTCATTTAAAGTGTATTTGCAACATACACTTCTACTTTTTTGCGTTGTCATTTGTACTTATCTAAAACACCAGAACCTGTGAAAATTCCACGATTAATATCATCGATACGTTAATTGTATGCGTTGAAAAATGGAGGGAATTAGCGCTCACTGTAGGAATAGGTGAGGTCCCGAGCTAAAGGTTAGGTAGGCCTTCCTTTCGTTGAAATAAAATAGGTTTTTATTTTGTTCCGGACCATTTTGTTTCTGTTCACTGCTGTCCTGTTTTTCAGCACCTACTACTTCTTCATCTTTGATCTTGTTTTATGATCTTCTTTCTTATCTTATTGTTTCTATGCCCTTTCTGCATAGATTCCGCATTCCCTTAACTCCATACTAAATGGTGCCTTCTTCCTTCCTCTCTTTGGATCGCCTTTTTTTGCGGATAGGGAGGCTTAAACTAACTAATAATCCAATTTAATCTATTCAGCAGCTACTACGTTTTCCTTCAATTGTGATCTTGTTTCATGAACTTTTTTCTCACCTCACTGTTTCTCTGCACTTTTGGCATCGATTCCGCCTTCCCACAGGTCCATCCTAAATGGTGCTTTCCTCTTTCCTCTCTTCGGAACACCTTTGTTGTTACGGTTAAGGAGGCTTAAAACTAACATCTAATCAATGACGAAAATTTGTCCCATTTATCCAGCTTGTTCGATACACTTTTCGATTCAAGTACGCAATGAATGACTGGGACTAATTTTTCTCCGTGTGAGTAAGGTTCGTGCAAGATGCGAGGATCGACTTGAACACTTGGACTGCGGCAACTAAATATTAAGTTCCACCCCAAACTTAAATTTAAAGTCAGTTTTAATAAGCTATTTGGAAAATACCAAACATAAACGGGATCGTGCCTTCATGTAGCTTTGAATAAATATTGATGAAAATTGAGTCTGTAACTACCGGGCCGGTGAGCGGCATTATGAAAATTACCTCCGTGTACCACCGGTGGCGTTCGTCGCAGTCAGAGTGTTAAGTGGCCATTTAAACCAGGGGTTCCCCATCTTTTTTTCGCCCCGCACCGGTACAGAAATTTCATTCGAACCTGATATATAAACCATTGGGTGAGAGAAAGAGAAGTAGGCATAATTTCCTGTATTGGTCCCAGCCCAATAAGATCTAATCCTCTCTTCTGCTCGAGCTCGAAAGCTCCTAGCCAGCCATTCTTGTAATCAATAATCTTATTCTTTATTAAACCATTGGTGCAGAGAGAGAGATAGAGAGAGAGAGAGAGAGAGATTGAGAAGTAGGCATTATTCCCTGTATCTATGCCGGTTTAAATAGCCATAATCCTCTCTTCTACCCGAGCTTGATAGCTCCTAGCCACCCATTCGTGTTATCAATAATATAATTTCCTTTTTTTATGAAGCAATGAAACTCAAACCGTTATTCGCTCAAGTGTTGCCGGAGTGGCCATGTTAGAGCTCGAATTCTCCAACATAGCCAAATTTATACGAGAAAGAGACGCGGAATCGATTAATTTCGGCCAGAATAAGGCCAATCTGGCAGCGCTGATCTGCATAGGCATGGGATGAAACACAATTTGCTGGTTTCTTCATATGGGTCTGCTCGATTGCGCATGTCCTCAATCTCTCATGCGCCAATTCAAATAATTTCTGCCGGACTACTGATATCTAATCAAATAATTTCTGCTTGAATAAAGGCCATTCCGGCGGCGCTGATTTACATAGGCATGGGATGGAACAATATTTGCCGGTTTCTATATAAGGGTCGGCTCGGTTACGCGTGTACAGCGGAGATACCTCAATCTCTCGTGCCATGCCAAACAAGGTCCTCAATATGCTATTAGGTGCTCTTAGCTGTGACTTATGCAGCTCATAGGCAGCTGTGTTACTCGCTCACTTGCTGTAGCCGTGCGGTGAGTTGGAGACTTGTGTGCTGTTTGTTGTAGACTTGTGTGCTGTTTGTTGTAGACTTGTGTGCTGTTTGTTGGAGACTTGTGTGCTGTTTGTTGTAGACTTGTGTGCTGTTTGTTGTAGACTTGTGTGCTGTTTGTTGTAGACTTGTGTGCTGTTTGTTGTAGACTTGTGTGCTGTTTGTTGTAGACTTGTGTGCTGTTTGTTGGAGACTTGTGTGCTGTTTGTTGTAGACTTGCGTGCTGTTTGTTGTAGACTTGCGTGCTGTTTGTTGTAGACTTGTGTGCTGTTTGTTGTAGACTTGTGTGCTGTTTGTTGTAGACTTGTGTGCTGTTTGTTGGAGACTTGTGTGCTGTTTGTTGTAGACTTGTGTGCTGTTTGTTGGAGACTTGCGTGCTGTTTGTTGTAGACTTGCGTGCTGTTTGTTGTAGACTTGCGTGCTGTTTGTTGTAGACTTGCGTGCTGTTTGTTGTAGACTTGCGTGCTGTTTGCTGTAGACTTGCGTGCTGTTTGTTGTAGACTTGCGTGCTGTTTTGTCATTAAATATTGTACTCAATATTTCATGTACATAGTATATTTAAATCATAAAATGCCTATCATGTCCATTACATCCAAGAACTTTATATTTTAACGCACTTAACATATTAGCGTGCATTTACCGCTGAATATTTATAGAATGCACAGTATGCATGGAGGCCACACGTGTTCCCAATAAAGTATATTCGATTGCATGACGTGACCGGCAGCCCAAACGGACACAACACACGGCGCCAACAGCGCTACAGCTCAGGTGTTTTTGCGGTCCAGTATCACGAGGGACGGACGCTTGGTGACGAAATTTGCTCCTTTTGTTATGCTCTTCTCAAAGTGAAGGTGATTTTTGTGCTGTTTGCGCGCTGTAGGATGTGTTGCGTGTGGTGTATCTTTTGGACAGTATGGTATGGTGCGTGTGGTGTGTTTTAAATGTGTGTGTTGAGTGAGTTATGTTACGTGTGGTGTGTTTTGTGTGACGTGTGTTTTAAAAAAGATGTGTGTTTTGTTGAGTGAGGTGTGTGTTTAGTACGATGTATGCTTTTTAAAGTGTGATGTGTATTTTTTGCAATATATGTTTTGTAGAGTATGATGTGTATTTTTAGCGATGTATTCTATATAGAGTGTGATGTGTTTTTTTGCTATGCATTCTTTGTGGAGTGTGGTACGGTGAGTTTAATACGGATGTTTTGTCACAGGACTTCAGGGTATCCCTGTCGTACACCTATTTCTTCACCGTTGTTATTTCCTTTTGATCGTCGTGACTTAAGGTCACAATTCTTTTATTTT
>JACJUY010001745.1:43321-60950 GCA_014220935.1 Platorchestia sp. MABIK
TTGGGAGCCCGGCTTTTTGCCCGGCTTTGACGCTTGGCCTGGCTTTGACTTACTTGGCCTTACGTTGCGTATTATCGTGTAACTTCGTATTATTTCTAACGTAATTAAAGCAGTCACGGAGCAATAGCACATCTTCTTGGAATCCGACAAAAGATGAGTTCCGATAAGTACATTTTCCCTCGAAGCAATTCATAACATCTCCTGTGCGTAGGTTTATATCAACGCCACGCCCTAAGCGTATATTCGTTTATTAACTTGAAATGTAATAAGTGCGCTAGATTCATTTAATGTAATAAGTGCGCTAGATTCATTCAACGTGTTAGTAATTTTGTACTCTTTGTAGGGAATAAATAATTAATGTGTTTGCTGCATCGTTAATTTCCCGTTAAGGATGGAGATTGGTTATCGAAGTTGTTAGTGGCACGCTACCATATAAATTGACTGATAATTAATTAATTTCTGTGGACGTTGAAAAGTCTCCTTCAATCTTCATTAGAAAAATAAAAGAATTGTGACCTTAAGTCACGACTATCAGAAAGAAGTTACAGCAGGAAAAATAGGTCTACGACATAGGGGCATCAAGAGATGGAGAAGTTGATTTGATATGAGAGGAAAGGCACTTGGAGAGCTACTCAGTGGTGTCGAGTTCTATTGATCGTTGCACCCCTCAGGCGGATAAAACTATTGTATCTATGGGAATTAGCGCTCCCAGGAGACAAATGGGAGGTCTCGAGCTAAGAGTTAGGGATGCTTTCTTCTTGATGAAACAAGAAGTTTTTGTTATGTTAAAGACCATATTTTTTCAGGTCACTGCTGTCCTGTTTTTCAGTGCGTACTACTTTCTTTTTCCACTTTTATCTTGTTTCATAAACTTCTTTCTCAACTTAATGTTTCTACGCACATTCGTGCATAGATTCCTCGCTCCCTCATCTCCATACTAAATGGTGTCTCCCTTCTTCCTCTCTTGAGATCGCCTTTGTTGCGGATAGGGAGGCTGAAACTAACATCTAATCTAATCCATGGATCGTTACATGGGTGATGCCCCTCAGGGGCATAGGATAGGCGTAGCCTAAGATGAGGTCTCTCCTATGCTATGAGAACTGGAACCTCGAGGGAAGATATTGTTAGGTTACCTTAGCTATAGATAGGCCTTCGGGACTTCTGTCTTTCGGATTCACTTTACTTCTTTCAGTTATCATACGTTCTTCGTTATCTTTTCTTTGTCTTTCCATCCTCTACTCATCTAAGTTGGGGTTTCTATGCGCAGGGCATCCCGTGCGAGAACACACTATCTGCATAGATTCCCCGTTTTCTGCACTCCATGCTAAATGGTACCTTCTCTTCGCTCTCTTTGAGACCGCCTTTGTTTTGGCCTGCAGGGAATTTTAGACTAACTAATATAGTAATAAGTATTTTTCGGTGATAGGAATGCGTAGAAGAGTGTAATTATTCTAGGAACTTGGCTGTTTGCTCAAACATGGGAGCTGAGAGGGTAGCTATAGGGGGAAAACATTAAATGCTAGGGTCTAAAATGTACAAAAAATGTTTTAGAAGTGAAACAGTTAGAGTGGAATTTGAAAGCTTTAAGAAAGTGAATGAATAAGAGAAGTGAGTTTTCGGAGAGGATCAAGTAGTAAATGTTGAAATGTTGAAAGAAATAGAAGAGCTTGGACAGGTTATGGTTTATTAGACGTCTAATTACTAGGCACTAAACCAAACATACATCTTCGTACACCAAACTCAATTAAAAAAAACAAGATATGCCATTAGATGCATTCAAATGCCTATCTACTTTTTAGCACAAATTTGCTCTCAGTCTCGGATATAAATGGCCAAGTCTGGCTGAAAGTAACCTCGTCAGTCACATTTGGAGTAGCCTTAAAATCTCGGCCCTTTCTTCGGGGCTGCCGAACTGGCAGCCAAACAATAAAAACCTTTTGACGGCATCGTTGAGGGAGAATTTCAACTTTATACTGCATCCGAGAACCATTTTTCATCTTTTAAAGAGCCGAGTGACAAAGTACCCATAGACAAGTACGGAAATGTAGTCTGCATGGCACGGTAAGGGTATCTTTATACCCTGGTACAGTACCTCCGCTTACAACGTTCTAATAGCGCCATTGTTCGTTCACTTTAATCCTTGGTCACAGTTCTTCCTTGAGGCTGTGCTAAACAAACGTGAACGAAATAGTACCTCAGTTTCTAATGTTCTAATACAGCACCATTGTTCAGTTCAACCCTTGATGGTAAGAGCATCTTATACCCTGGTACAGTTTCTCAGTTCCCAGTGTTCTAATATAGCGCCATTGTTCAGTTTAATCCTTGGCCACAGTTCTTCCTTAACGCTGTGCTAAACAAACGTGAACGGGTTCCTAAATGCGGACTTGCAAGCTTCACGCAGTGATGTCGTCTGATGCGGCCGCCGCAGAGACAGTGTCCAAGGCTCGGCCCAAAAAGCGGTCCAATAAAGTGTCGCTTCGCTCATTACGGGCCATCACGCCCCACTGACCCTTTTCATGAGGGTTAAATAGAGTGATATTCGCTTCAGGGCTCAGAGAAAGCGCCGAATAAAGCTTTCTAATATTGAACACTGCCTCCCTCCCGCCCGCCATGTTTTTGCCAGCGCAGGGAAACTTCGAGAGAACGATCGTTTCTTTGGAACACCAGTCCAACATGTCTGTATTCTACATCATGATGTTTTATTAGTTAGTTTTTGTCCATTATTTGTAAGATTAGCATCGTTTATCTGTTTTTAGCTCTCCAGTACCAAAAATTACAAAAGCAATTCCAATATTATCGTTGCATAACTAGAGTTGCATCAGTAACTTCTCTTATCCTTCAATTGGAAAGCGATTCCAACGCTGATGTTGTGTATCTATTTATTGCGAGAATTACTGCTCTCTACTGACTCTAAATCCGATTCTAATTCACTTGTAGACCCGTGACATGCAAGGAGATCAAAGTGAAACATTTGAGTGGTGTGCAAATCGACCAACTGGCTGTTCAAGCATGAGAAGGCTAATTTGAATTGCCTTCACATAATTGGCGTGGAAGGCTGACGCAGCTTCAAAGGGGCTGCATGTGTCCGACGGCTGTGCATCGAATACTGGCGACATGACTGCCGGGTTAGATATCACAATTTCAGAGTCGGGATTAGGATAAAAAGGAAAAACAACGCAGCCAAGAATATCATGATAAAAACAAACGTTTCGGATTATGAAAAATACATCTTCAGTGCCCTGAAAAACAATAAATCAATGTGTTCGAAAAATTTGGTCTGAACTCTAATTTTTGGGGGGGACTGTGATTTGGAGCGGTGCGCATGCCTAAAGACTAGCTATGTACATTTCGCTACAAGGTGCTGTCGTTGTGTTCCGTCATGTGTAAAGCCGATTATTGAATATCATTTACCGCTAGAGACAATTTAAGTTTGGTGCGTATTTTGCAGTGATCGTGCCGTCAAATACAGAGCTGATCGCCTTTTCCTTATTTTACTTCAATTTTTTGTCGCCGTTAAAAAGGAAATGCTCAGACTACGGCCAGGTTACACTAGTTTAATTAAAAAAAAACAGAAAAAACGAACTCCGAACTGATGTTGTAGACTCACGACAGCTAGGCAAGAGATGAACATATCTCAGAAAATTTGTGGCCAACATTCAATTCTAGAGACGTGACATTTTACTTAAATTTCATGCATGATGGACTGTTGAATTACCTCACCTACAGTTTGGCTTTCAAGACTTCTATTCTGCGCTCACCTTGCTTCGCTCAGTTTTCATGCCTTCTTTACTATCTTTCTCCTATCTTTTTTTCCTCTTCCTCCCCACTTTTTGTTTGCTCTGAGTGTTCAATGAAGAAACACACATTGTGAAATAATTCAACGCTTTTATTATTCCTTCCATTTTCTCTGAGAAAACATCTTTCCATTGAAACGTAGGCTTAAACCAACTACCACACGTACATGCCTGAGGGGCTGGGGTTGTGAGGTAGAGTGCTAATAACCGATTTAAAAAAAAACAATTATTTTGTGCATGGAACTCATTAAGAGATCGTGTCTCTTTTTACTATAACGCATGTTGCTTTTAATAGATTTATGTGTTTCAGTGTACAAGTGCGCAAAAATCGCTATATCGGAGCCCTATAACTCTAACTTAGCTCCCGCACTTAGCAATACGAGCTAGTCCCGCACTTAGCAATACGAGCTAGTCCCGCACTTAGCAATACGAGCTAGTCCCGCACTTAGCAATACGAGCTAGTCCCGCACTTAGCAATACGAGCTAGTCCCGCACTTCAACACATTGCCTGCGATGGGTCAAACTAACTGAGGTTCAATATTCAGCTCATATTTAAAGTCAGTAGTTGTTAGCAATTTTATAAATTCCAAACATTAAATGGGTTCATTAAATACCATTTATTTTAAAAGATTGTGAACAATTTTCAAACGACCCATCGATGGGTCGTATCGCAAGCAACGTGTTAAGGATTTGCGTTTGAAGCGTCGAGCAGTTTTGATGCAAATTGGAAGATATTTCAAAACTAAATGTAACCTTCAAATGTGGAAGTTTTGAAGTGCTCTGCGTGGCAACTCGGTGAAATATACCTTTAGTAACAAGGGAATGGTTTGCTGCTACACAGACATGGACCAAATTATTTATATACTTGAAAAAGTTTGGGATTCTCGTTTTTTTTGTCTGCTTGTCACCATCCACAGTGCTCCCATTAAAAACGTAGGGCGAAATTCCGTACCCTGGTTTTTGTAGTAACATTGCTAAGTGCAGAACTATAATTCGGCTTCAACAATTAAGTGTTCGTGTGTGTGAACAATTCTTGAAAATTTTAAGATAAGGCAAAATTTGAAGGTCCAGCAGCTGTACAAATAATAAGCTCAAGTGTACAAAAAGCAGCAGTTAATTTGATTGGTAACATTTGGCAATGATGCAAGTGAGAACTGTATGTATATTAAAAAAATAGATTTAGGATTAGCTTTATTTTAGAGCGCTAGGCCT
This sequence comes from Platorchestia sp. MABIK, assembly GCA_014220935.1. Lineage (NCBI taxonomy): Eukaryota > Metazoa > Arthropoda > Malacostraca > Amphipoda > Talitridae > Platorchestia > Platorchestia sp. MABIK. The sequence continues at coordinate 48,328 of JACJUY010001745.1, forward strand.
ATCATTTTGAACTATCGAATAGAGAAGTACTGTGGTCAGGGAGGCTTTAAACTGTCCAATATTCTAATCTAGCCACACAACATTCTTGCTGTTGGGCTGGAACCCGTGTCGTAGGGCTGGAACCCGTGTCGTAGGGCTGGAACCCGTGTCGTAGGGCTGGAACCGTCGCAGGGCTGGAACCCGTGTCGCAGGGCTGGAACCCGTGTCGCAGGGCTGGAACCCGTGTCGCTGAGCTGGAACCCGTGTCACAGGGCTGGAACCCTCATACAACATCACAGTCTCCAGCACCACACCGCCAAGCCAGACAGATCTGAAGTCCTGCGAGTTATCCATTAATCCGCTGCTATCGAGAGCTCATTAGCAATCTAATGAGCTATGGCAGCCCGCTTATGGGACCCTGCCTGTCTCTGACGCTCCTGTTCCTTTCGGACTCCATCGATCATGGATTTCCGATTCATCTCATAATTGCTATTTCCTTATCCATTTTCGGTGTGACTCTCCTTAGTGATGATTCGTTTTCTTTTTTTTGTTCCTGTGAATGCGTTTTTAGATTTCGCTTCGTCACCTAACATCTTCCGAATGCGTTTTCTCGAACATGTTATTTGGAGATTTTTTGTTTTGTGACTCGTGTGTTCCTTTCGAATTTTAGTGGCAGTGCAAATTGTCTACGTTGAGTTTACCCGCGGCAGTTTTGTGCTTTACGTTCTGCTGCTTCACCCTCAGCTGATGAAGAACGCTGCGCACCTGGAGGTGCTGCTATAGGGTGAGGTCAACCGCCATATGCCGCCTACCCAGGTGCATTTAAAGATCTACAAATTGCGCGTTTATAGCCAAATTAAGTGTCTGGAAATAAGTACTATTCATTAGTTACGTAACCTAACCTCACGCTATAGTACCAACAAGAGGTAGATTTCATGCTATAGTGTGGTAGACCTCACGCTATAGTAGCACCGCTCCAGTTTATCCTCTTTGCATCAAATTCAGCCGATTTGTTAGCGCCAATTAAAATTTGGTTTGTCCATTTATCCACAGCGACTCGCCCTCCAGCCTCGATAGTAGAGGCAAAAACGCAGCGTTTTTTTAAGAACATGTCAAAGCGCGGTCCGTCATTAAGGATTCAGATTTGGATGCGTTGCGCTGGTTTTACATGGACGCTGCTCTGAACCAGCGCAGCGTCTAGCGCAAATTTAATTCATTTTTAATTAACCATCGATGGATTGTTTGAAAAATGTTAACAATCTTTCAGAATTAGTGATATTTAATGGACCCAGTTAATGTTTGATGTTTAAAAATTGTTAACAATTTTTAACTTCAAATTTGAGTTGAATATTGAACGTCAGTGAAATCCATCGCTGTCAGCGCGTTAAGCTTAAAGTATAGCACGCAGTGACGCTGCATGTCTAGGCATGAGTGGTCGGGTCTGGACTTCACTTCAGACAACAACGTTTGCAGTTTGCTCTGGTGTTGAAATAAACTGGTTTTGTTTCATTTCAGGTTTCGTTCCGGTTTCGTTTCATTTCCGGTTTCATTTCATTTCCGGTTTCGTTTCATTTCCAGTTTCGTTTCATTTCCGGTTTCGTTTCATTTCCGGTTTCGTTTCATTTCCGGTTTCGTTTCATTTCCGGTTTCGTTTCATTTCCGGTTTCGTTTCATTTCCGGTTTCGTTTCATTTCCGGTTTCGTTTCATTTCTGATTTCGTTTTATTTCCGGTTTTATTTCATCTCCGGTTTCGTTTCATTTCAGGTTTCGTTTCATTTCAGGTTTCGTTTCATTTTCGGTTCCGTTTCTTTTCTGGTTTCGTTTCATTTCCGGTTTCGTTTCTTTTCCGGTTTCGTTTCATTTCCGGTTTCGTTTCATTTCCGGTTTCGTTTCATTTCTGGTTTTGTCTCATTTCTGGTTCCTCCCTAAAGCTCATCCGGTCCTCTTTTCAAAATTCCACAAATTTTCCTTCAAGTTCACTGGTGTGTAGCAGTTCCTTCCCTACTTTGACGTCGGAGACAACATGGTACTAGTGCCAGTTGAATGAGGGTGGCTGTGATAGCGGTAATCCGAGTTCAGAAAATTTCAAGGGTTGAGAATGAGCTCGATTTTGGTGAACTACGACCGGAGTTACAATAGGAACGCGAGAGTTGAGGCCACGGCTTCTGTTTTCCAGGGTGGTCGAAGAGCGAGAAAATTTAGCAATACCTGCCTACAATCTGATGTGTAAGAAATTTTTTTCATTTTTACCTGCATACATCTGATGAACGAGAAAAATTAGCACTTTTACCTACATACAATCTGATGTGCCAGAAAATTTAGCATTACCTGCTTAAAATCTGTTTTTATGGCAACTTGCTTACACGAAAGTACTGCTCCATTTCGAAACCAACTCAAACACTGAAACTCGGTTTTTCCCGAGTAATGACATCCATTGCAGTTGTCCGCTACGTTTTTTGTTTTGACCTATCATTGGCACATGGGTGAATTCTAAGAAGGTAAATACTTTCAGCAATTATTAATTTTTTTAAATAATTTATTTCCTTCAGCGTAATAAGTTATTATAACCTTGAATATTAAATATTAAATTATATAACCATATCTCCATTATAAATGGTGCCTTCATTTCTTCCGAAAGCCTTTGTCGCGGATACGGAGGCTCAAACTAACCTTTAACCTAAACTAATCTAATTGTTACCGCGGAGAGACATTCTTCGTTTGCATGCAAGGTTCACGTAGTGCGCCAGTGGCGCCTTACGTAAGACGCCTTACGTAAGACACCTTCCGTTTTCATCGTCCTGCATTGAAGCTCACGACCTATCGGCATTGCAGCGCAGGGCTTACGAAGGCGGTGATTGAAACTGGATTTTCTCGCGACATGACAATAAGATCTTGTTTTTCAAAACCTTTTCATCTCTGCTCCGACAACGAACTTTATTTTTGAACCAACCAGAAATAGTGTGCAATTGAAAAATGTTAGAAGTGTTATTGAATTCATCTTGGCTATCTTCTAGAATGCAATGAACGTAATGATCAAATATAGTATTATAAGATTTGACACGGTTATGAGTTCTACGAGCGCAGCAATCGCAGGCAGAGTCTGTCCATCTCGTTTTCAATTTGCGATCTAACTCCAGTAAAAGGAAAACTGGACGAAGACCGTCCATCAATATTTGAATGTGGGTGAAGGGTTTGTAACCGTTGGTGGATAATTGCTTGATCCAAATTGCACTTAAAAATTAGTTGGCAGTTACAGATCAGCCAGAATCAATTGTCTTTAGTACGTCTAAAAAATACAGCTGAGTAATAGCAAGAACAATAACTCACTTAGGAAACTTTAACTGGTACCAGACGCTGAAAAGACCCTAATTTTTGAAGCTTGTGCTAGGCCCACATTTCAAATGCACAGAAAAATTTTTTGGTTGCTGAAATGAAATGAGTTAAGCTTCTGCATAGCTCATGGTGCTTGCTTCTCATCGTTTCCTTGAATGCTCTAGAGCTGCTCGCTCAAGTATAGGAAATAGTAATTCGGGCTCTATTTGCTCTCTGTGTTTACTTCTAAACTTGAAAAAACAACAAAAACTTCGTTCTTGAGACCATAAAGCTTAAGGTTTGTGAAAGAAACAGCCGCCAGGCGATAAACCCCAAAACTTACCATAACTTGAACAAAATCTTCAAAAAAAACTTCGAGCCGACTTCGCAGGCTACAGGAGCCATAACTCCCTCGACGTCCATGAGTATGAGAGCATCTTCAATGCCCATGACCATTTTAAACAAACAAATCTAATTTGATGAAAACAGAGCCACACTTGATGCATCCTCCAGGTATTTTGAACATAGCATCCAATCATTGGGGTGGACAGTACAAGTGCTAAATTTATGATCAGGAATAATTAATAATGCTGAAGCATGAGCACCTAATGCCTGCATCTTTTCTTCATTGCATGAATTAGTTGTTGAGAACGAATGACATTTTTGAGTTAGCGCATAGCCAAGCTTCAGAACTCGATGCCAAACCCGCACAGGGACTGGCATGGAATGGAGTGTGAATATGAACTCCTCGCTTAAAATGACCCTCATTCGATCCAAATCTCAACGTTTCGCTAAGAAACAATGTATTTTTGTTGCAAGAGGAAAACACAGCTTAATTATGCTGCAAGAATTGATTAACAAAGCTTGTTGAGGCGGCAACTTAGCTTGGAAGTTATGATAGCGAACCCATCACTCGAGGGTTCTAAAACTCCCAGTGTGAAACCCATTCGTAAGGAAGCCGCAATTCAATTCCCTACCAAGACAATCAACATCACAGCCGGCTCGACCGGAGGCAACCGTCATTGTGTCTTGGTTACCGTCATTGCGTTAGTTATAACTTACTTTAAAAAACTGTGTACAGAGGATATATATCAAGTTGATTAAAATAAAACCTCTCTCGGAAAATGGGTGAAGAAACTTGCTGGTCAAGACATGACACTCGTCCTCCTGTCAGATCTACCGGAACAGGCTATGAACAAGGGGATAATTTTGTGTACTGTTGAGTATCTTGAATGCTCCGTTTTGTTCAGGACGTAAATAATTTAAAATGGAAGTTATTGTCTCACAAATATGGCCGAATTCCCTTAGGGAGATACATTTATTGTATCTTTGGGAATTAACGCTTCCAGGGGTGAGCAAGTGAGTTCCCGAGCTGGAGGTTAGGTAGGCCTTCATTTTGTTGAGATAGAATAGGATTTTTTGCCGTTGTTGTTTCGTTATAGACCATATTTTTTTCGGTTCACTGCTGCCCTGTTTTTCAGCACCTTCTACTTTCTTCTTCAACTAGTATCTTGCTTCATGCACTTTTTTCTCAACTTACTGTTTCTATGCACACGAGATATTCTGTACGGGAACTCGCTTTGTTCATGGATTCCGCGTTCCCGTAACTCCATACTAAATAGTGCCTTTTACCTCCTCTCTTTGGAACGCCTGTTTTGCAGTTAGAGAGGCTTAAACTAACATCAAATCTAATATGGCCGAATGCACCCCCAGGAGGCATTGGATAGCCAAATTGTTTCCTCCTTCCTCTCTTGGAACATCTTTGTCGTGGTTAAGGGATGCTAAAACTTTCTTTTATAAAAATAGTAATAAGCTAAATGGCTTAGGTTAGTAAGGTTTGTCAATCTTATGCCATGGGACTGGTGCCCACAGACAGATACTGTAGAGTTATCTCTGCTATGTAGATAGGCCTTCGCGACTTCTGTCATTCCTGCCTATTTTGCTTCTTGCAATTTTTATACCTTCCGTGATATTTCTTTTTTGTTTTTTATTTCTATTCATTCTTAACTTTCTGCTTCTATGCGCAGTGTAACCTGTGTGGGAACACACTTTCTAAACAGATCACCTGCAGTCCGCAGTCCATACTAAATTGAACCTTCTTTTCGATCTCCTGTTTCGCTGCTAGAGTCAAAATAAATAACATCACAATAATACGACCGAAAATTTTGCTCAATCCCCAATTCGATACATACTCTAAATCGCTCGCCCGGCTTGGAGCCGAGCTAAAGCGAAGCGTCATAATTTGACTGCCCGGTAACCTGCATCTCTTTCATCCCAGAAATTCCCACTGATTCTGTTGGCCGAAGAGTGCAATTTTTTGAATGGAAAATAGCGAGCGCTGACCTCCATTACTACTGATTAATTAGAGCGATGCTTCGTTGCAGCGCCGAGCAGCTTCGCTCGTATTTATCTCGGTGTGCGAGCCTCTTCTAGCCTGACCATTTCGATCGGTCGTATCGATGACCGTGAAAAAGGGAAGAACGTTTTAAGGTAATTAGGAGAACTCGTGTGAGGCGATTGCGATCTACTGTCGTGTACAAACCCAAGCAGATTTTAGAAATTCGTGTTTGGAATTTGGTGGATTTGCAAGATTTACGAAGCCAGTGAAATGTAATAACTTATTCTTGTATAAATATTTGTGGAATAGGGCTGCACTAAAAAGCAATTGAAGGCGCTGGTAGATGAGAACATTCCCGATCTCCATGAACCTGACTCCGTTATCTCGACTCCACAACCCCTGATCCAATGTAGCCGAAATTCTTAATCTGTGTGCATTTTACCCCCCTGGGGTAGTTTGGGGCATGGTAGAGGAAGCAAGGTAGTTTCAAACCAGTCTTTTTTTCGTTGACGGTGTGGCTTGCTGACGTCACGGCAACGAACCAATAGCAGAGCTCATATTGCATTTAGTAGCACTGCTACCCTCAAATCTGGCTCCACTATTGGCCTAACGACACTGCGTTTTGGTGATGTCACAAAGTTTGTTTGAAATAAAGCCTTTCTATTGGCTGACCGAACATGAGGAGGTCTATTTTCCCTCATAGAAATGACCCTACCTTGTTTTCTTTACCGTGGTTTGGGGTACTGGAAATCTAGAGAAATATTTACAACTGACGCCCTGCATTTATGAAACCTGTGAGGTACACATTAATTAACTAAAGGCACATATTAATTAGCCAAAAGAGTTTAGCATCAACTTGATGCTGATGAATGTAGAATACGATAGAGGTAGCTTATGACATACGTTCAGCTGGTTAGACCTCTAAAATTGAATCGATAAAAAACCAAGCCACTATCGAGATTCAATCACTTGAATGCCTCGGTGTCAGAGTTCGAATACTCAAAGTCCAAAAACTTGTGTTAAAATACCGGGCATCTCTGATCGTCTTGCAACCTTCACAGTCAATTAGATTGATGAAGAAAATGAGATCCGTTGTCCCTCTTTTTCTGAATGAGGTTCAAATAAATCACCGAGTTTGTCAGTCTTCCTTATTTGAAAGTGAACTAATAATAATTATGAAAACACATTTTAATTTGAAAAGCATCCTCAAGTGCAACGAGAAATACACATAAAATGACAGCTGTCATTAAGTTAATGAAAGGTTCTTCAAAAATAAACCCCACACCAAATTAATACCCTAAAATTTACTGGCACTGCATCATAAGAAGCTATGGTCGTGTTCACGTTTTAATAGGCGTATAATATGAGCAAGTTAGCGGTAGCATTCAAGGAAATAATTAGGTGAGCTAAAATTTGACTAAAAAACACTACATTAACTGACAGCACGGTCTTGTCACACGACAATGTACTTTCCCGTCTTTCATGCCGAATTTTCCGAGTCTAAATTGCGAGATTTGGCAACATCCTCTCCATGCATGCACTTGTTATCGCCACCACAGATTGTCATTTATCACGTTGACTATGCTGGGTTGAACTAAAGTTCAATATTCAACTCAAATTAAAAGTAAAAAGTTATTAGCAGCTTCATAAATACCGAACATCAAGTGAATCCTTTGAATAACATTAATTTTGAAAGATTGTTAAAAAATTTCAAACGACCCATCGATGGGTCGTATCGCAAGCAACGTGTTAAGGTCGACTCTCTTCAATGCATCGATGCGTGGCTTCCATTTGCAATTAATCGATTTTACGTTGTGATAAACTATTTGAGTTGTTGACCTCCGAGCCTGAATATCACTGTGTCATTCTAACATGAAAACACAACAATTGAATGACGGTCAGTAGCTGAGTTCCCCTAGAAGTGATCACGGAACATTGGAAACAGATGAGCATAAAAGCGTAGCGCTGCACTGCGTCAAAACGGAGCAACACACTTGATACGATATCGTTACAGGCGCTCACATGGAAAGCTTTTACTGATCCCTTGTTACGGCCTCGTAAACCTGGAAAGTTTTAGCTCGAAACGAGGGATGAAAGGATTGGGGCAGCGATCGAATCGCGCGATCGCTGCTGCGATTGCGTTATTGTGTAGTCGGTAATTAAAACCAGCCTTGACCAGATATTGTGGCGAGTGGTGACCATTTTTGCAGCGCCAGTGTAAGTTAAAATCCAGTGGTGTGCATTGTGTGACGGCTGCAGTAGCCTCCAGGTGCAGCAGCCTCCAGGTCCAGCAGCCTCCACGTGCACCAGCCTCCACGTGCACCAGCCTCCAGGTGTAGTTTTGATCATTGGTACGCAAAACCTGACGCTTTAGGAATTTCTACGATGAAAGTTCGGAGTCAAATCAAGTCAAACAAACCATGCCGAGAGAATCATGTTGGTTCACAAGAAGCCGTCTGTTGCAGGCCAAGAAGCACGGCACTGTCCTTCCAGTGCTGCCGAGCTCCTTGCGACACTGCATGAATGGCTTCATCAAGCTCGCTGGAAATAAAGAAGCTGCATCGGAATGAAGGAAGGATGCGTTCATGCTGCGTTGAGCACGCTATTGCAGATGCAACTTTCGAGCCCTGCAGCCAACTCGGCTCTGGAGTTAGTTCCTCTGACTCGTCTCACAGACGCCATCGCAGTGATCAACGCACTATAGTTTTATAATGTTAGGGAATTTATTCAATAAATTGTTCGCAGATTGCGTATGATATGCTCGTCAGACTCGTCTCATAGATGCCGCTGCAGCCATCAACCCACTCTAATTTTACTATGTCAGTGAATTTATACGTTAAATTATTAACAGATTGAGTTGTAAATGTGTACACATCTTTGCGCACTTCTGTTATTCTCCAGTTCGGTTAGTATAAGCTTTTGCCGAGTCGGACCATCTTTCGCTCATAAATGCCCAAATCTTGCTAACTTCGCAACTTTTTACCCTTCACAACTGCAGTCAGATTTGCAATGCTGCGTGCTTTACGTAGATAGTGAGATTTTCGTTCACAAAGCACTCTGTAAGCGCACACGTTGTCTTAGTTTAACATTTGAGACTCTTCCATAAACGAAACGCGTTGCGCAATGAAGTTTTTTTCAAATTGAGGAAAGTCAAAGGTACTTAACTCGTTAACCGCCATGGGTTAAACTAAAGTTCTGTATCAACTAAAATGTAAAGTCAATTAATTGTAGTAAGTAATTTTGAAAATAGTAAACATTATGTGGATCGGGCTTTCATTTAACTTTGATTAATAATTTAGAAAAAATTAGCTTGCGACTACAGGTCGGTCTCCAGCATTATGAACATTCCCTCCGTGTACCACCGGTGGTACATGTGGCGGTTAACGTGTTACAATTAATTTAAAATCATAACAACATCAACTAACATGGCACAGAAGCTGGCAAAAGAATCGCACGTAAGAGATACGTGGCTGCATAACATTCCTATAAATATTCACCTATGATGACTGCGCAGTCAATTTAGCTGTTGACAGGCTGATCCATCTTTTTTCCGTGAGCTTTTTGTTTCCTCTCACATACGTAACCGCAATTTCATTCTAGTCCCTTTTAGAATAAGTTATTTTCGGTTATTTTTTGCCGGCGTGACACCACTCCACGAACACTAATAGCCCATTTTCAAAACAACATTCAACTCGTAAATCCACACTCGTTCTACGAAACACGTCCTCACCATCGAAAAGAGACAACTACTCTGAATCTTTTTTTTTTTTTTTGCGTAAAGCGTGATTCACCGAAGTTGTCGTTCACCGAGTTTATTATTGCCATTATCATTGTTGTTATTATTTCCATTACTATTATTACCATAATCAATCAGTCTCGCACACATGTAGTGCCCTGCGTAACTGCCAGTGCCGATGGCCCTGCACAGTGAAAGCAATCCGTCTCTGATGGCTTCCTCGCTGTTAATTGTAGAAATATTGGTAGGTATGACATTAATTGTTATTCATGGCATTATTTTTACCCGTGAAATTATTTGTTAACTATGGCATGATTTGTTAATTATGGCAAGATTTGTTAATTATGGCCTCATTTGTTAATTATGGCATGATTTGTTCATTATGGCATGATTTGTTAATTATGGCATCATTTGTTAATTATGGCATGATTAGTTAATTATGGCATCATTTGTTAATTATGGCATCATTTGTTAATTATGGCATCATTTGTTAATTATGGCATCATTTGTTAATTATGGCATCATGTGTTAATTATGGCCTCATTTGTTAATTACGACATTATATGTTGATTATGGCATTATTCGTTAACTATGGCTTTATTTGAGAGCTGAACTGGTGAGTTGGTCATTATTGTAGGCTCCGTCGCTCTCTTGCCACCACCAGTGAGCGTGCGTGCGCATGTGCTCCTCTCAGGTCAAATGCGGTGCAGCAAAATGAAACGGAGCCCAACGGAATGGACTCGATGCAATGTACTGGAGTAAGGTGGTGTAAAACGGAATGGAACGGGATGAAATAAAACTTCGTGAAAGGGAATGAAACAGGGTGAAATGGAGCGGTGTGAAATGGAATGGAACGGGTTTAAGTAGTACGGTGTGAAACGAAATGAAACGGGAGGAAATGAAGGGGCGTAAAATGGAATGAAACAGGGTAAAATAGAGCGGTGTGAAACGAAATGGAACGAGATAAAATGGGTCTGCGTGAAACGGAATGGAATAAAATGAAACTGCGTGGAACGGAATAAAACTCCGTTGAACGAATGGGAATGGAACTGCATTAACCGAACTGGAACAGAGCGGAATGAAACCAAAAGAAATGGAATTGAATGGAATGGGATGAAATGGAACGAAATGAAATAGAACGGAAAGGAACGGAATGGTACGGAATGAAATGCGTTAGAATGACATTGAATATGACAACACGGAACGGAATGAAATGGAATATGATAAAACGATGAAACGAAATGAAACGCAACAAAATGAAATGAAACGGATTATAAAATAGAATAGAACCGCAGAACTGAATGTTATGAAAAAGAATGAAAAAACTGGAATGGAAAGCACCAATCACGCATATCTGCGATAGCCTAACAACAAATGATCAGAGTCACCACGCAAGTACCGGCTACCACTACCTCTCACCACCCACACCACCCACACCACCACCATCCACACCACCCCCACCACCACCACCCACACTCACCACACTACCCACACCACCACCACCCACAACATCACCACCCACACTCACCACACCACCCACGCCACCACCACCCACACCACTTGTCCATCAATCAGCCAGGTATCCGTGATACCACTTGAGGCGCCGATAAAGCTCTGCCAGCGTCAATTTCCAGAGAGAAAAGGAGCAAATTAATGACCATCTTGCCAGTTTGGAAGCTTTCATGAAACTGGCCAAAAATCCCCCATCTCTGAACCAGCTCCATTAATCTCTCTGACTACGGACCTCTGGTGAGGAGCAATGCTTGCTCGCTTCGAAATTCCTTCCCTTTTCTGGCCTCTGGAAACGCCTCAATACATCTCCTCAAGGCGAGATTTTTGTGCCGAAAGGAATCTCTGAAAAAAGTTCATGACGCTAATTTTCGACACGAGTTCCCTTAAATGAGGCTCTAAAATTAAGCTAAAAAACGATTCAACATAAAAATTGAGGGATAACTCTAAACTTGCGATAGCCTATATCTCTGGAGTTGCGTGATGTACCCGCTTTTTAAGAGATTCCTTATAAATCATTTTTAATCATTTTCTCAATTAACTTGATCACTGCAGAGTTCACCGCCATTTCCACGGTAGATGAAACGAGGTAGGGTCAACTCGGTCTTTTTTTCCATCGACCGTGTGACAATGCTGGCGTCAGGCCAACGGACCAATAGCAGCGCTCAAATCGCATCTGGCAACACTGCTCGCCCTAAAACTGGCACCACTATTGGCCTAAAGAAATGTCGCAATGGTGACGTCATATAGTTTGTTTGAAATACAGCCTTTCTATTGGCTATCCGAACAAGAGCAGGTGTAGTTTCCCCCCATAGAAATGACTCTACCATGTTTCCTCTACCGTGGCCATTTTGCAAAGGGAGTTTGTATTGAACAAATCATGCAATCGAGTTGCCACACGCAAGTTTCCAGTCGCTTGTACCGCACCCCCCACACCCTCGCACTTTGTGTAAAACGAACGTTTCGAACCCTCAGGGGGATACAACTATAGGATCTATGGGCATGAGCATTCCCTGGGGGAAAATGTGGGGTCCCACGTCCCGTTCTGAAGTTAGGTAGACCTTTTTTGTGTTGAAATGAAATATTTTTCTTTGTTTTGTTAGAGACCATCATTTTTCAGTTCACCGCTGTCCTGTTTTTCATCACCAACTTCTTTTTACTTTAACTTTTACCTTATTTCATGAACTTCTCTCTTGACTGACTGTTTTTATGTACCTTGTGCAGAAATCTGTGTTTTCTTTAAAAGTCCATACTAAATGGTGCCTTCCCCATTCATCTATTGAGAATGCCTTCGTTGCGGTTATTAAGGCCTAAACTGCCATCTAATCTAATCTAATCTGTAACGTTTTGATAACAAGTAATATTTTACATAAAGCCAAAATTTACAATAATTTCCGTAGTCATAACAGGACAGACGGAAGAGTAAATTCTTCAGTCGATTTTGCGTTTTTGACTAGTTTTTTGGGTTAAAATATTCAAACTTGTGTTTTTTTCGAAAGAAATTTGAACGTTGAGCATCTGAGCACCGCGCCGTGTTGGCAGATGTACTTTGATTGATTCGCTCAGAACATCGCAAAGAATCCTTTTAATTGTATTTTTACGAACAATTCATCGACATTCTCTTATTTTCTAAAAGTAATGCTACATGTACACTGCTCTACACTGTCTAATTCATCCATAGTAACACCCTTAACACCTCCCAACAACACCCCAACACCTCCCAACAACACCCCCAACACCTCCCAACAA
>JACJUY010001745.1:61215-82626 GCA_014220935.1 Platorchestia sp. MABIK
CCCCCAGCACCACCCAACAACACCCCCAACACCACCCAACAATACCCCCAACACCTCCCAATAACACCAGCGCCAGCTCTCTAGTCTCCGTGTTCAGGGCGTGCTGACTCAGCATTTTCTTCAACAACTTCTCGTGACGGATAAAAATGCAGCAGAAAATATTATTCGCAGAGCCTCTAAGCGAAGACTATTGATCTGGCTGCCGTGTTGAGCTTTTGTTCACACCTGAGAAATGTTGCGCTTTTTGAATTCCTAAATTCAAGATGCTTGTCAGTACAAGTATTGCTACGAAAGTCGACTTGCTCGTTTCAAGATTCTCTCATCCTGAAATTTGAGGTGACACACTTTTTGAATTGCTACTTCATGCTAGAACTTTTGTTAATATTTTTGTGCATGGGAGATTTCCACAAACGGAGACTTGCTCGCTGTTAGATTCTCTCATCCTGAGATTTGCTGAGGGTTCATTTTTTGAACTGCTGCTTCAATTTAATTTTTTGAGATTTATACATCATTTCGTGACAGACTTCAAGGATATTCAAAGTATCGACGTTATCCAGGTCGAGCATTTAGTATTTGAAATTCTTCATGCCAGAAATATTTGACCTGGCAGAAGAAATGATCAAGATCCAATATGGAATGAGGAGCCGTAATGTCGCTCTTACTGCAGTCAACTTCGTGAGGGGATTAGATTTGTTTTTGCTCCAGGCTGGAGGATGTTTTGGGCTCGCAGACGGGACTTGCGCTCCCTTGGGATGAGCTTGTTATACACCACAGAATTGTGTTATATTCAATACGGAATTGTGTGATATACGACACAAAGCTGTGTGCTACGCACCACAGAATTGTGTGTGCTATACACCACAAAATTTTGTGCCATACGCCACAGAATTGTGTGCTGTAGGCCACAGAATAATACCTCACTTAATTGCAACAAAAATGCTTCCGTTATACTTCGCAGGTCTTGTGTTTCCTGTACGGTGTGGGTTAGCCAGATTGAGTCGTACAACCGCAGTGAGCATGATTATCATCTGAGCCTCCTGCTTACTTGCTTTCTATTTTTGCATCGCTCATTGCAGTCCTCGGTTGAAAGGGAAATTTTAACTTCAACAAAAAATCCTTGCATGAGCAAGATACTCCGAGCTTGCTGAGTTTTTGTGAATGCAGCGAGAAGTGAAATATTTTCATTTTGCTCCAAATCTTTGAATGAAATCAAGATAAGTCAATCGCATCGTTGCAGCTGGATTGCAAGATGAACTACCTCCATACGTGAGTCGTGTTTGGAATGATCTCGATGAAATGCGTATTCATATTGACCAGTTCTCACTTCAATATGAAATCCGAACAGTGAAGGAAATAATTTGAGAATGAACGATTGCGAACATCGTTACATTGGTGGGTATTTTTTTTTTTCGTCTGTTTTAGCATGAATTTCTTATTGCAATCCGTGATGTGTACTAACAACGCTGTTGAAAATCGTGATTTCATGCTATATTTGAAGATCATGCACTATGACTTTTAGCATCTGTAGTTCGTCACAGTTTTTGTTTGGAATTCTTGGTATTAACTGGGAACATTTCTCAGGGCGATAAGTTTTATACTCATAATAATACATAATATAAGAACCTAAATATACGATAAAGAGAAAGGTGAGGAACATTTCTTAAAAAACCGCATCGCAAACTTCAGCAAAGCGTAGTGTTTATTTACTGGAGCTGTTCTTCACACTGCCATCTAACGCATCAAAAAAGTTCAATAACAAGCAATTTTTAAGCAAAGAAGCCCTCAGTGCTCGTTAAGCTCACTGGGCTACTCATTGTTTGAATTGTTTGACAGCAATAAAACTGGATTGCAAAATCCGGCACCAGTCCTGTAGGTCTCGAGTTCAATTGGTGCATTAGTTTACCAAATTCTGTTTTTGGGTGAACTTGTGATTTTGTGACCATGTAAGCTTCAGATTTTGTGACCATGTAAGCTTCAGATTTTGTGACCATGTAAGCTTCACATTCTGTGATCATGTGCAGTGAGCTTCACATTCTGTGCCCGTGTGAGCTTCAGATTCTGTATCTACGTGAGTATGATCATTTATCTACGTAAGCTTCAAATTCCATGTTCATGCAAGCTCCGGTAAACTTCAAATTTTGCATCCATGTAAACTACAAATTCTGTATCTATATAGACATTAGCAATAGGATAACTAAGTATTTTTTCCAGTAACTTAAATTTCCTTTAGTGCCTTAAAAGCAAACAGACAACATGTTCAATAGGTGCAGTCAAACCTGCGGCATTTCGGCGCCACAGCCTCACAATTTGAGAAGCGGTTGCCCAGCAAGGTGGGTGCACCGTGTGTTGCCGTGCGACACTGAAGAAAAACGCCAAGAAGTGAAGGCAGTAGCGCAAGTTGCCCAAACTGTGCCAGTGTGCTAGAAAAATTACAGCACAATCGAGACATTAATCTTAAGTTCGCTATTCGAGTGGTGAATTTATAAATTTCAGTTGTCTAGCCGAGTGCTTTTATTCTAGTCTTTTCTTTGTGTGATCATGACCAAAAGGAGGTGTAATTAAAAATATTCTGAAGATTCCTGCTGACAAATTAAAATTTAAATCAGCGCAGAAATGCTTTTGCGTTTTGAAATGTATTAGTTTCGCTCCAACAAGAATTTTGTCTTGCATTAAATCATATTTTCATGAGTAAGAGGGAACGCGCGGTGACTTCAGCAATGTGCATCACAGTGAGATAATTTCACGGTAGTAGGTGTCTGCACATCCATTAGATCTGCTGCTCATAACTGTAGGTCAAACGCAGCTCTACTTAACACGGTGACCGCATTTCCGCGGTTGTTAACTGTTGGTTTGGTTAGGTTGTAAATAGCAGAATAGGGAAATATACTTATCTGCTCAAATATATTTTTGTCCTTCCTTAGAAATATGTAAGTATAATTGCACGAGAACTTTTTAACTCGTGTGATAGCAGTTATTTTCTTAAAGAAGTCGCGGAACAGATGAAATATAATTTATTTGTACCGGTCCGTGAATGAGCAATTTACTCATTGGTACACATTTGGCCCAATACGGGGGGAACGTGTGAGCAAAACAACAGCGAGAGAAATGCGAGAAAGAGGTTCCAATATCTGTCGCATGAGCGAGCGGAGTCGCGTCTTGAAGCGTCCCGCAATTTTAGAAGGAAGACACAATGCTTTTAAGGCACGAGTGCGGTGTCCAATCCCATTAACAGGTCTCTGAACCATGGAGAGAAATGGTGCGGGCTTGTGGTTATGGAACGATGTTTAGCAGCGCTACTCCGGCGCTGCTCTCCGAACCCAGTCGATACATCTTTTGTACAGAGATCCACAAAAGGAATGGTGTGCTAGTTCCATAGGATTGTTCTTGTAATTCATGAGGAGAATAGTAATTATTTGTATCTTTTGTAGGGAACTACAAAAGGAATGGTGTGCTAGTTCCATAGGATTGTTCTTGTAATTCATGAGGAGAATAGAAATTATTTGTACCTAGAATAGTATTATTTGTTTCTTTTGTACAGAGAACAACATGAAGAAAGGTGCATTATTTCCACAGGATTGTACTGATAATTCATGAGAAGAATAGTAATTACGAAATGGAACGTTTAATATTTCATAAAGTGCTTAAATACGCTATTACACGAACAAAAGAAGCAATGGCGTACTTTAACCGAGGACATTGATGATCATTGCAACATGAACACGAGAGCAAATTTTCAGACGCAACTTTTTATGTGTTAACGACATGTTTTCTGTAAAACTGGCCATTTTAAAGTACTATAATTTTTCTGGAATATTCAAGCACTCATTCGTTGTTATTCTCGTTCCCATTCTATCGGTACAGTGCCATTCTCACTCGGATCACTAAACTGAAGATATGTCAGAGACTACCTTCACTATCTGTTTCCGAGTGCTCCGATGTCGTTGTCGCGTTCTCACTTCACGAATGCTGAAAAATAGTCAACAGAATTGATGTTGCTGTTCAACTCAAAATGTTTGCCTGTTGCTGTTCAACTCGGAATGTTTGCCTGTTGCTGTTCAACTCGGAATGTTTGCCTGTTGCTGTTCAACTCGGAATGTTTGCCTGTTGCTGTTCAACTCAGAATGTTTGCCTGTTGCTGTTCAACTCGGAATGTTTGCCTGTTGCTGTTCAACTCGGAATGTTTGCCTGTTGCTGTTCAACTCTGAATGTTTGCCTGTTGCTGTTCAACTCAGAATGTCTACCTGTTGCTGTTCAACTTAGAATGTTTGCCTGCTGCTGTTCAACTCAGAATGTTTGCCTGCTGCTGTCCAACTCAGAATGTTTGCCTGCTGCTGTTCAACTCAGAATGTTTGCCTGCATTCTCGGGAGACTTTTGCGTCACCCGCGAGAGAATTTGTTCCTATTTTGCTGCACTTCTTCATATTTTGATGGACTTCTTCCTATTTTGATGGACTTCTCCCCTACTTTGATGAAATTCTTACATGACAAAATAATATGGCACAACGTTTGTTTTTGCCCAAGCTTTCGGTTGGATTTGATCAAGCCGTAGTCAAGAATGCATGTACATCTATCACACCTTCTTGATATGATTTCTTCATATCCAGCGTCCAAGAAAAAAAATTTTTGTGCTATGGATTACATTGAATGTTGCGACTGGCCCTCGTATTCACTTCGAATCTCCAAGAAGATCTGCGTCGATCATAATATTTGGAGAAATATTTCATCGCGAGTTACTTACAGATAAAAGTACGCCTCTTCTACTCTGAACAAGCCTCCACGATTCAGCCATCGTACAGAACGTGTTACGTCGTCGTATTCTACCAACAAATGCCCGAGGTTGCCACCTACTACTATTCACGTTATCCGTAATCTGTAATTCTTATATTTATAGGAATGTTTCTTATATCTTAGTAAGTATTTCGTCATGGGAACTCATATACATGTTATTGATTCAATTAGGCATATTTCCTTGTATGTTAGCATGATTTGATATATTGATAAAACATCGTTCGTTCGGGATCGCACAGGCGGTAGGTGACGCTCAGGAGGAGCGGAGGGTAAGCGAGTCAGTAGGGCTACCGCCACGACACTAGCAACATCTGTGTCGTTACAATCTCTTTAGCCGCACCCTGAAGGGTGGGGCTGGCTCTGGTGTTATAGACATAATAACAAGAGAACAATATCGTCATGAAGTGATTTCAACTTGTACTTATATCAAAGTGAGCCAGCTTTATTGACTGAGAATCAACAGTCAAACGCCTACCGCCACACCTAACGGCGCAGGCTAACCTACTCTTTGTCATTATTGAGTAACTGGAAATACTACCGGGTGCAAATCTAACGTGGTCTCAGAAAGACACTCCATCACCGTGTTTGAATACCAATAGCCGACTTAATATCAATGGCGCTTCCACGTACCTGCGCACCTCTGGCATCTCCCATCTCGACACCCGAGGGACTTGACATCTCTCTCTATAAGATGAGTTCTCCTGTCCTAATTAGCTTCACATTGTTAATTAAACCCAATGTCCTCAGGTCGTAGATCAATGTAGGTCTATTTCGATGTGGCAAGCGATATCTTGTATTAGTACCATTATGTAACTAAACGGAACTTTCTTTAGGATTGTAATGCTCATTTAACTGATTAAATCTCCATCTTGCTTACAAGTGTATCATTACCTGTGTTCTAGAGAGTTGAGAGAAGACATAAAAGGCATGAAAAACGTTACCAAATTATCAGTTTATCAATATATTCAATTTGATAATATAATTATTCAATTGCCCATCGGGCTGGTGGCAGCGTAGCAGTAGCTAACTATTAATTAAAATCATGGCGAGGACATAAATCACGCCTTATTAACAAAATCAATTAAAGTGGTATAATCCAAATATCACGACGAATTACAGACTAAATTGAACATCTCAGCGGGCGATCCAAAATTCACTACGAAATGCTGACAGAGAAGAGGATCACGACATCTTGCGGTGTTCGCGCTAATTTAAAAACAAGTCAAAGAGGATTTAAGCACCACAAGAAGGCTTTGGCTTTGCTAACTTTACATAAATGTGACGACTGCTGGAAACGAATACATCCGAAACCTCTGGCTAAAACGAACGTGTTTTGTGGTTGTCGCACAAGTTTGTGGTTCTACAAGAAACCATTCGAAATTAATTCGTCAGGACGTTTTATTTTTTAATTTTTGAAATATAACTCTAGCCGGTCCCTCTCTGTACAGCGTACACCTAAATAATCTGAAATCTTTGATATTGATGACGACCACTGTCTCCGTGATACACTTCTAATTATTGAAACTAGAAGTTTACTGTTGAATGATCCCTGAGTTCTTGTCATTGACTACCTGAGCTCGGATTTTTTATTCACGCTGAAAAAATCTCTTGAGGAAATGAATGGCGCAGAACACCAGTCGGACCTATTCGTTACGGGTATGTTAGTGAGGGCGTATACCCAAAGCTCAGAGCTCAGTTGCTCATGCAATGCGAGTTTGTTGCTTAGCTTGGCTGGTCCAAGGTCAAGGTCAGGTAAATCTGTACTCTCGAAACAAATCCCAGCCACTTCAGTAGAGCTTCAACTGATCCCTCGGTGAAATATTTACTCGAAACGTTACAGCAATACGTTATAAAAGAAACATCCAAAGTTCTCCAGCTTCCAGATGTTTTGTGTGTCTCTTCAATAGATTAGCGTAGTTCGGACTAGGCCGAAAGTTCGGAGGCGAGCGCAAAAATGCATGCAACTGAAGGTTATCGGCAGATTTGCTGCATCTGCCTCAGCACCAACCGCGTATTGCTCTAACTATCGCCAATGAGAGCGCTGCTGTAATTGTACGATTTGGAGAATATGAACGAGATGCATTAACTCGATGTTGTGATCAACAGTCATACTTGAAGATTTTGGGGCTGTTATATCATAGGTTGAGTTGACGCGAAGTTTTAGGTGCTGTGTTGCATCAAACGTTGAGTTGACGCGAAGTTTTAGGTGTTGTGTTGTATCATACGTTGGGTTGACGCGAAGGTTTAGGTGCTGTGTTGTATCATACGTTGGGTTGACGCGAAGTTTTAGGTGTTGTGTTTTATCATACGTTGGGTTGACTCGAAGTCTTAGGTGCTGTGTTGTATCATACGTTGGGTTGACGCGAAGGCTTAGGTGCTGTGTTGTATCATACGTTGGGTTGACGCGAAGGTTTAGGTGCTGTGTTGCATCATACGTTGGGTTGACGCGAAGGCTTAGGTGCTGCGTTGTATCATACGTTGGGTTGACGCGAAGGTTTAGGTGCTGTGTTGCATCATACGTTGGGTTGACGCGAAGGCTTAGGTGCTGCGTTGTATCATACATTGGGTTGACGCGAAGGTTTAGGTGCTGTGTTGCATCATACGTTGGGTTGACGCGAAGGCTTAGGTGCTGTGTTGCATCATACGTTGGGTTGACGCGAAAGTTTAGGTGCTGCGTAATATCATACGTTAGGTTGACGCGAAGTTCTTGATGCTGCGTTGTATCATACGTTGGGTTGACGCGAAGGTTTAGTTGCTGTATTAAGAAGACGCGATCAGCCGTAAGTGAGGCCTGTACATCACCGCGAACTGCACCCCGCTAATATTGTCGAGCTCTTACGTTGAGCGACACATGACCATTTTCTCAATGGGGCCATTCTGAAGGCCTGAGTGAGGGTTCTTTTCTCCCAAAGAGCTCCAATAACGTCTGCAATACAGCATTTTCGATCGCCCAGACTTCTCTTTGCGGTGATTGCTTGTTTTTTATTGCTGTCTTGCGATTTATTGCTTATACTCGTTTTGTTCCTGTGTATTCTACTTGCATTTGAAAGAATTGTTAAAGCATAGCTTACAGTGTGTTCCATGCCGCTGGGTTACACCCTTTAGTGTGGTTTCCACGGATGAAATTGTCATTAGGATCAATTTAACCCATTAACGTCAGCATTTTTGTACTCACATTGCCGTCATCACAACCACCGTCATCAGACTGGCTCTGGCATCAGGTTGTCTCCGATACCAAAATGAGAAAGAAACTGCCTCTTGGCAGTGAACTCCAACGAGCACATTAGGGAACAAATTTAGCTATAAATACCATATATTATTTGAAGGAGGACCAAATAATCTTTTGAGGCGCTAAAGGGTTCAGTTATAAATCGTCTTACCTTTGCACTTCTGTGTCACTCTCCGCTGCTCTCTGTAAATACGTTCTTCCGTGATAGATTTTAACACTTTCACTGCGGCGTGAGCCACCGGTGGCCACGGAGGGGATTTTCATAATGCTGCTGACCGGCCAGTAGTCACAAACTCAAAGTTCAAAAATACTTGACCCGTTGACTGCGATGGGTTAAACTAAAGTTCAGCAGTCAAATCAAATTTAAAGTCAAAAGTTCTTAGCAGTTTAATAAATATCAAATATTAACAGGGTTCATTAAATACCATTAATTTTAAAAGATTGTTCGATGGGTCGTATCGCAAGCCTAGTGTTAATCAAAACTAGATGAAGGCACGGTCCAGCTAATGCTTACTATCTTCAAGATCATTTACTACAATTGACTTTAAATTGAGTTGAATATTAAACTTCATTTTTACCTGCCGCAATCAAAGTGTTCACCCCGCCGTGACCTTTACATATTCCCGAACTGTCTATTAAAGATATACACAGAGCTGCCTTAAAGTCTCATCTGTGCCTTGGTTGCAGTGTTGACATGCCGTGCTCCTGTGCTGCTAGATGACCTGATTTTTCCACCCTGAAGATTCACGGCTTTGGCACGTGTTTAAATTCTATGAAATGACGCTTGAGTTGTGTAACGAATTTCCTACAACCTCCCTTATGATTATTTCTTGGTCATGAACGATGCCGCTGCGTATGTATTATGGCCAAAAACCTATGAAAATGAAGCTGTAGTTTCTCAGCCTTGACACGACGTGTTCAAATTCTGCTATTTGACGCTTGAGTTGTATTATCAGTTAAGGATTTTAATGTTTAGGTATTTTAAAAACCAATGTATCAACATTTCATGTTTGTACTCTTTTGGAAATAAACTGAAATGAAACTGAAATATTGTGTAGCGAATTTCCTACAACCTCTCTTATGGTTATTATTTCATCGTCCTGAGCGATGCCGCTGTGCGTGTAGTATTGCCAACAGATATTAAAATGAAATACCACTTCGCGTAGCAATATTTGGACGCAATTAGAGCACATCTGGAATAAACTCCATCACCGTCCGCTGACGAGCGCCGCACACGAAGTCATTTCCCCGGGAATTTCTCGTTCTGCAGGTGTGGTAATTCCTTCCGCTAATGAATTTTGGGAGCCAAATTTGAGACCCACGATTGGAACGCACTGCCGCTATTGTCATCGTTTTTCTCGCTTCTTTAATGAAAACCTTGGAACCCATTTGATGATTGAGGTGTTCTCATAAGACGACGGTGTTCGCTTCTTTTCCTCCCTTGCTCGCTTCTCTCTGGTGAATGTCCCTGGTATGTTGAGGCGAGTGTTGAACGTTGTGAGAATGTTATCCATTTTTTCGTGCGACTCCATTGCGCTTCCGGAAGTTTCGTTGTCAAAGATGTTTCGTTGAATGCTGTTCTTTGGCCGTGTTATCATCTCCCACAGTTACTGTTATTGGAAGTTTCGTTGTTTTCAAGCAGGCGTAACGCTGTTCTTTAGCGATTTTATTATCTTTCACAGTTACGTATTATCGGAAGTTTCGAGGTTTTCAAAAAGGAGTAATGATGTCCTGTTGTGATTTCATCACTTCCAAGCATTTCGTTTTAAATGACGTTTCGTTGCCCTCAGGCTGTCGTGATGATCTGTTACTATTATTTGGAGGATTTAAGTTACGGTTATCACAGAAGGCACAAGAACATAAAAATGCTTGAATATAATAATAAGGAAATGCGAGGCCCTGCTGGAAAAGTGAGCTGTGCAATTTAAACAACACACTTTCAAATTGGCTTGGCACATTTTTGAGTTTGATCCCAATAGGGTGAGATATCTGGTGCGTTGAGGGCTTCCAGTCAATCTCAGTTTTTGAAAATTTCTAATGCTTGTTTGGTGGAAGGCTTAAAGCGATTTAGAAATACTTTAGTTGGTTAAAATTCAATTTAGTGGAGTTTTGCGAATAATTGGTTGGCTGTTGATTAAATTTAAACGACCTTTATTGGCTTGCAGGAGCATTTTAAACTTTTCTACAGAGTTTGGGAGAGACTTTGCGTCCGTGGGATTGGTAATTATTCAATAATTGCTATTGCTCAACAACAGCATTTGGGGGATTTTATTGTTTTGAAAAGTTACGCTGCTTTCAAATTTTTTCAGCAACTTGACATGCACACGGTTTTTAGACTTTTTTGTTTGGACTGCACATAATTTATCGACTCTGCCGTGACCGTTAAGGGATTGTTGTACATGGAGAAACATTGAGAAATTTTCAACTCTATAGCATTATTCAAGAAAATTTCTTGTTCTTGAAGAGACGCATGTTTTGTACAGGTGGTCACACGTGTTGTACAGTTGGTCCACGTGTTGTACAGTTGGTCGCACGTGTTGTACAGTTGGTCGCACGTGTTGTACAGTTGGTCACACGTGTTGTACAGTTGGTCGCACGTGTTGTACAGTTGGTCGCACGTGTTGTACAGTTGGTCACACGTGTTGTACAGTTGGTCACACGTGTTGTACAGTTGGTTGCACGTGTTGTACAGTTGGTCGCACGTGTTGTACAGTTGGTCGCACGTGTTTTACAGTTGGTCACACGTGTTGTACAGTTGGTCACACGTGTTGTACAGGTGTCGCATGTGTTGTAGAGTTCGTCGAAAATTTTGCACAGTTAATTACATAGGTGTTGAGCTTGGTATTAGTCAGGTGGGTATCATTAGTATTTTGACCGAACGTGCGCCACCGGTGGTCACAGGGGATTTTCAAAATACTGCTGGCCGACCAGTAGTCACAAACTCAATTTTCATAAATATTTAAATAAAGGTAAATGAAAGCATGCTCCAGTTCGTGTTTCCTATTTCAAAACTGTTTACTACAATTGAATTTGAATTTGAGCTGAATATTGAACTTTAGTTCAACCAATTGTGGTCGCAATGTAAAAGCGAGTTATCTTGGTCAGTTGAACTGCAGTGCGACTAAACTCTCCTCCTACGTTCTTCGAATTACTCGCTTTAATTTCATGCGACTGTTTTAACTTCCTTCTCTGACTGTTTTCTGTTTTAGATGATCGACGGAGAGTTCGCGTTTTAATTAAATACTTCCAGAATTAACGCATGCTTCGCGTTGCCCGTAATTGATCAAATTAAGACAAGTTATTCCAGCAATGAACCCTCTGTGCGAATCCCTTCATTGACAGTCCATTCCGCTCCCAACAGACAGCGCATTCTGTAACTTTACTTCTCTCGCAACTCTCTCGTGGCTTTGTCTTTTGTTTGGCGGCGAGCTCGTAAGAAGTTTGGTCGCTTTATGCTCAACATTCTGCAGGAAAGATACGAATCTTCATCACTAGCCCAATGTCGTCTGAAATTACACTATATCCATGGAGACTCGTGCAGCTGATATTATGTCGCCATAAATTCTACGAAAATGATACAACTGAGCAAATCTAACGATCGATTTCAAGAAACTGATGCAAATGATCAATCAATATTACAATGGCTCCAAGTAACGGACGCAAAAGGTCAGATATTGCATGGATTCCAAGAAACTGATAGACCGCGTTACCGCAACTCTAGAAGTCTAGAAATCACTGAAGTTATTCGGGCCCACTAGTACATGGCTACACTCGTATGTTCACGGTGTAATATTCTTAAAAAAACAGTCTTCTTGATGTATCACTTGCGGTAAATGAATCGTACAAATGATTTGTTTAAATAAGTCAAACAAATTATTTGCGACCAGTAAAAATGAATGGACTCACTCCTTTCGGTAGCAGTAAACAAGAAACGTTACGAATCGTTTCGGTACACATACTCTATGAACGCTACCCAGAATCCTCTCTGTATGGCTTGCTGAGTGTTGCGCACGGTAGAGGAAACAAGGTAGGTTCAAACCAGTCTTTTTTTCGCTGACGGTGTGGTTTTGGTGACGCCACGGCAATGAACCAATAGCAGCGCTCATATTGCCTCTGGTAGCACTGCAACCCCAAATCTGGCTCCACTATTGGCCTAACGACGAGGGGTTTTGGTGACGTCACAAAGTGTGTTCGAAATAAAGCCCTTTCTAATGGCTAGCCGATCAAGAGGAGCTGTATTTTTCCCATAGAAATGACCCTACCTTGTTTCCTCTTCCGTGGTGTTGAGTCGTTTAATAGCGTTGTACTCAACGTTCTGTAGGTAAGATACGAATCTTCTGTGCTCTGTTTCCATCGCGTAAAGGCGATGCTTCTAAATGGAAAGAGAACCTTAATCTCGAGCGTCTCAGGAAGGGATAGTGAGACTGTGAATGCTCATTGCTACAGTAGATTACGTGAGAGTAATTTTACAACTGGAAGAATGAAGTCAGCCGCCAACTCGGTTTGGCGTTGCGTGTACGCCGTAAAAAGTCCGGTCGCATTATACTCGACGTTCTGAAGGTAAGATCGAACCTTCTCTACTAGCTCTGTACTCGATTTGGTATGTACGCCGTAAAAAGTTTAGTCGCGTTAAACTCAACGTTCTGTAGGCAAGATACGAATCTTCTGTACTACATGTAGTTCTGTACTCGATTTGGTGTGCACCCCATAAAAGCGGAGCGCGGCAGAGAATGGCCTGCCCCCTTGTTGGGATGCCGCTTTATGGCGTCCGTGGCTATCGACGAGATTCCCGGCAACTTCCGAGCAGGCGAGAGCAAGACGGATGAAGACTGCGGCGACCATTGCCTTCCGAAATTCGGACACTGCGACACTTGAGCAGAGTGCCTTGGGTGAATTGCAGGCGATATTCGGGCGCAAATGCCTCGGATTGTGTTGTTTGGCGAGAATGTATGTACTCTTTGTGATCCGAGTGCCTGCGTAAAGGTGATGTTTCTAAATGGAAAGAGAGCTTTAATCTCGAGCGTCTCAGGAAGCTACAGTGAGACTGCGCATGCTCACTGCTATACAATAGACTACGTGAGAGTTCTCATGTCGTATGTACATCATCTGAGGCGTTAGAAAAAATATAGGATGGTGGTCACAAATTTACAGATTCCCAATTAGAATAAGCTACTTTTTGTTATCCACGATCAAATCGTGCTTTCACTAGCGGCATTGTTTTTGAAGAAGAGAGGATCAAAATTGCGCAGAATAACGCACATTTGAATGTCTTATTTAATTTTTGGTAGCTCTATAGACGCTCAGTTGCTCACACAATTGTGCAGAGCTGCGCACTGGCACACGCAGGTCCCTGGTTAGCATTTATTGGTTGTGATGTGGTTTTTAAAGTATGCTTTTGTGAGAAACTCAAGTCTTCTATAGCTTTTGCGAACTGTGACACACCGGCACTTTTGCGTACTGCGACACACCGGCACTTTTGCGTACTGCGACACACCGGCACTTTTGCGGACCGTGACCAAATCCCACCCTTGGACATCTAAGAAAATAATTCTCGAGTTAATTGTTCCGTCGCCGAACGTTGACGTCAGACGTTGTGTTTAGAAACAAATCTGTGGACGTCGGTGTCTCCCGATGTTCTTCTAACTTGGCAGAAAACAGTCCTGGTACATCGGTTGTAATTGCAAGGCCCCGAGGGCAGTGCTCGTGCAGAAGGTTCATCGCCTGAGGGATCGCTCGTTTTCGTTGCTTTGACGTCTGCTCTTGCTGTCCATGCAAATTTCACCTCACGTTTTTATAGATAGTACAAAAACCTTAGAACTCTGCGCTTCCATGCGTGGTCTTTGGCCATCTCGGATTCGTGTCTCAACACTGTTGGAAGAAAACATTCTTATGAAGCAGATCGTGCAATTGTTGCAGTTATATTCCGTTTCATTTTTTTTGTCAGTTCGTTTAGACAGTCACAACTGTTGTGTAATTACTGAATTTTCGATGATGTTGATGCAGTACCCACGTCCTAATGTCTGACACGTAAACCTATGCCTTAAACTGACGTAAAATTGCCCCTAACTTCAGATTTGATGAGAATAATTTACTCGTTGACTAACTATACGTCACCCACCGGTGATCAGTTAAAATATGTTAGTAATTCTACTGACCCTGAGGCGATCACAATTTCAATTTCCACAAATACTTAATTAAAACCAAATGATGGCACAATTCATTTGAAATTTTTCATTTTCAGGATTGAATACTGAAATCAACTATAATTGAGTTGAATACTCCACTTTTATTTATACCATCAGTGTCAACTTATGAATATCCTCAACTACCATTTTCACGATTTCTCTCCTGATTTCAACTGCTTGAATTCTCTTGAGCCATCCGAAAGCATCGCACCTCCACCCCTACTGATGGCCTCATATCCGCTCCTTGGTCCGTTCATCTGGCACCTGTCCGTATTAGTTCTTCAAATTTACGAGGGAGCCGTTGTCGCTCGGCTTTTATTTACGACAACACTTCATCATGCATCGCGGTCCTCGGGCAGGAAGAGACTCGAGTGAGAGAGACTTGACTTGGCGACTTTCTGGGGCTGCACACAGATGATGCTTGTCCAGATGGATGTTCACTGTCCTGTTTTAAGGGGAATATGAATTTCTTGATGGATTTTCTGCTTCATGTTACCCCACAGTAGGAAATTAGGTTATGAATTCCGTTCTGTGATAAGCGGTGTTTCACACCTTGAAGGAAAGTTTGGTACATCAAGGAAATACCCTTCTATCTCTATTAACATCAGGAACAAAGCAACGTATCCAGCCACATCTGGCTGCCCCACAAAACACGTAAAGCTAAGGTAGTATTAAACAATGTTCCTCCTACCTGATGGGATTTGCCTTAAATAAATTTTACACGCGCCAAATAACGCTGACATGATACACGTCCGTATGCACTGTCACGTAGGTGCAGGGGCGTGTGTGCAATCACACTTGCAAATCTGGAAGACGTGAAGCAGGAGGCAGGTTACACTCGCGGACAAAATGGTGCGCTTCTCACGTGAAGAGTCGTCGGTGCCATTCCGGCAATGTCACCCCGATGAATGGTTAGTCACTGCAAATATCTTCCCCCATGTATTTGAATTAACTTAGTGTGCTTAACGTTTCAGTTACTGTTAGGGTCTCAGATCTGGTAGAGTGAATGGCACGATGGTGATGGTAGAAGGGAGAACTCAGCCATGGTTCCCCGCTCTACCCCAGGTGTCGGAAATGGGAACCGGCTCGACCGGGGGTGACTGTCATTGCGTCTTTGCGTTAGTCATAACACATTTGGGAATCCAATGTACAAGATGATGTGTATCGGACTTCACCGCAATAAAGCATCCTTTGTGTCATTTTTTCCTTGTGTCTCTCCAGGGAACTAGGGAGAGCGAAAAGCTCTGTGCCGAGAAGTTTAAAACGATCGAAATGTAGTCGAAGAAAGTTCTTCTCTAAGTTGTCTAAGCCTGCCTTGGTGTAACGGTCAATTGAGCAGTCAGACGGCCCTTTTACAGAGTTTTTCATCAAAAATAGAGGATTAGTTTTTGCAGCTTATTTTGTAGATCTTGGATCACATTGAAGCGTTACTTGTGAAAGACTGGGTATCAGTTGCGTGAGTTGTTCCTAAAGACTTCGCATCAGTTGCTTCAGAACGATAAGGGATCAGTTGCTGCAGTTGCTTCAGAACGGCAAGTGAACAGTTGATGGAATGGATCTGAAAGGATAAAGGAATTCGCTGCTGTAGTTATCCCTGTAAGGCTAGTCATCTCTAGCACCAAATATTAGCAGAAACAATTGGAGTCAGGTTTAGCATCAATCCCGGAACGATTAACACGTTGACGGCATGCGAAAAGTTAAACTGAAGCTCAATGATAAAATCAAATTCAAAGGCAAATACTTTTGGCAATATTATAAATACAAACATAAGCTCAAACATAAGCTGGGTTCATTACAAACCATTGATTTTAAAAGATTGTTACAAATTTTTAAGCGACCCATCGATGGGTCGTATCGCAGTCAACTTGTTAACACGTTGGAACACACAGTATGTGTCCCAGTATGTAAATTGTTCATTCAAATTCCGGTATAAATGAGGAGCATTTCATCCATCTTGCGCCCTTTTGAAAAATACATGTTATCATACGAGGTAAAATATCATTTTGCAAATATATACTTCATTTATCGTAGAAAAAACACAAATTTATCCCAGCTGTAGAGTCGATTTCCCAATTCTTCGACTCCCAACCCAACTAAACCAAGCGTTAACAACCGCGGAACGCGGTGAACGAGTTCAGAGCATTTGTCCACCGATGGTGGAGGTTCAGTGTTCACCGCCACCCACACCTGGCCAATTGAAAGTTTGAGTTATCACAATCCAGATGCCGCAACAGCGCCGCACTTCCTGGCTCGCGCAGATCAGAATTTCAGATAGTCTCGAGCCCCTAGAGTTCTGCGTCGTGTGGTTGGCTAGAATCGATAAGGCTTACAGCCACTGCCGAACTTTAGCACCAAGGGCCCCGGATGATTTGAGCGTATGTTTTGCAGGGTTTGATGTTGTCCCACACATTCATGATTCAGGATCTGTAACAGGATCAGCACTCTGATGATTCTTCTCTCTTCCTTCACACGTTAACGTTTCAGCAAGGCTTAATTAGAGCCTCAGATCTGGTAAGGTTGATGGTACTATGGTTATGACAATAAAATTAAAAAAGCGATTTTTAGGAAAACTGGTTAAGCATTTCTATTTTTCGTTCGATGTAGGTATATTGATATTGATTTCATATATTATTTCGCAATATGTTCATTGTCGTTTTTTATTCTGTTTTAGAGCACTGATGATGGAATCAGAGGTTCCGAAACGTTTGCTATTAAAAGAGTGTTCCCTTTTACATTGGTTCTTGATTTCATTTTATGGTTATGACAACGTCCATCTCTGCGAGGATTGCAAGAGAGCTTTACCATGAGCGCTACTGCAGAGAGCGTGGCTGTAGCGATAGCTTCCGTACTCTACGCTGGGTCCAGCCAAGGCTTCATCTCTCTGTTATGGCGGGGACTAAAAAGCAATGTTGGCTGGGGTCGGCTGCTGGCTCCACTTTTTGTTACAGTAAACTTTGGCCCGCGCGGGAATTTTGAAGAAAACTGTATCAGCCAGGGAACTTCTAAATTATTTAACTGGGCTTTTTCACCAACTTTGTCTTGGAGCCAAATTTGAAAGAAACTGAGTCAGTTTGAAGTCTCCTAGGGTGAGATTTTTGAATTTATAAATTTTTCCTCTAGTATGCAAATTGGGGAAGAGCTTCTCCTCTACGAGGAGACTTGGAATATTTTAGTACGTGTCTGTTTCTCAAAATTACTTTTGGCGGCATTTGAAATGTTCGTAAGAATTATAATAGATTTTAATGATCAGATTAAAAATGCAGTGAAATCTTCCTTTGCTTAGCAAAAAAGCTGCGAGTTTGAACTTTCCCCACTATTTTGTGGGCTAAAGACGGAAGCTGCCTGCATGGTGTGGTGTGTGGGCTGCCTGTGTAGAGTGTGGGCTGCGTGTGGGTTGCCTAGTGTGATGTGTGGGCTGCTTGGTGTTATTGTGTGTTGGGACTGCCCGTACACATGGAATAACTTCTAACACCTGACTGTGTGCCAGAGGTGAAAGTAACTTCGAACCGCAATACTTTGTCTCTCTCTACATGTGCATTCAATATTTTATCACTTTTTTTGACACGTGCACGCCATGATTATTTACAGGTTAAAAAAAATTTTCTAGAAAATCTCGCAAAATAAAAAAAATCGCTATGCATGCTTATACACTTACTAGACTTAAATTTTCATTATTTTCATTTTCTGTGACCGAAGGAATCAGAACATGGGCGTACATTCTAAATGCCCAACTCGCTAAGGTGCAGAAAGCAATTTCCCGATGAAGTTTGAGCATTTATAATTTTCTCTGTGATCTACCTCGAAAAAATGAATCAATCTTGCGTCCTCCCATTGAAATATCTTGATAGCGAGATTGAGAACATCTTTTTCTTGATCAATTCACTACATAAAACCTATTGCAATAGTCAATTACGGCACCGCTATTCCGGTTTTCAATACCGGCACAGCTATCCCGGTTTTCAATAACCCAGCCATTTCGGTTTTCAATACCGGCGCAGCAATGCCGGTTTTCAATAACCCAGCTATTCCGGTTTTTCAATACCGGCACAGCTATTCTCGTTTCTAATACCAACCCAGATGTTTCTCATTTCTAATACCAACCCAGATATTTCTCGTTTCTAATACCAACCCAGATATTTCTCGTTTCTAATACCAACCCAGATATTTCTCGTTTCTAATGCCAACCCAGATATTTCGGTCATCAATAACGGCATTGATATTGCGAGTTCTTACTTCATCCCCTTACTTTACGGAGCGGCTGCACTGGGAGATCATTCGGCTCTTGTAGAAAACAAAGCAGGAGCCTCTCGTCCTGACTTCTGAGGCTCGCAGAACGCAATGCGGGAGCGACCACTCACGGATGCCACAGCTAAAAGGCCGCATTATTGCTCCCCTGTATTGAGCTTCTCGGGCTCCGAAGTTGCGGCCGTCCTTCCTTCCTTCTTTTTCCCCTTCTTAATTTTAAAGACGGAGTCCGATAAACTGCCTGCTCTCGTGACCCTAAAATGCAAAAACAAGCCTTACTCTTCATCGCCTAATTTTCTCGTTTTCTAACTTCTAAACTTAACATCAACCCTAATATCATCCCAAAAGAAACTACTGTCGTGCTTTGCTAAGTTGTTCTGCACCGAATTGAAACCTTTTCAAAACTATCTGGGAGCTGAGAACCTCACCAGGAAATATACATGGTTCATTGTTGCATAATAAAAATTATACCTATTCTCACAGTCTGGACAGCGACGACGCATTTCTTCTCGATTCGAATGTAACTTCCTATGTACCCATGCATTCTACAGAGGATTAACAAAATGCATTCACACTTTGAGTTGTCGTAGAAAATTTATTTTCCAGCCTAAGAGGTGCGATTTCTTGAGAAAAGTAGAAACACAATCAACTTGTCGCATAAGAGTACTTTTCGGTCAAGCCAAATGTTTCAAAGATTAGATTAAAACGTAAACTGTCGACTCGGTGCATCGATACTTTTCAGGATACTAATTTCAATTGATTCCTCCCAACTTCACTCTGTGTTCAATAGGATTTATGGGTGCTCCAACAATATACTCAAATCGTGCTCTGACAGAGAAAAGGTACTTTCTTATCTACAAGGTGGAATTTTTGAAAAAACTTAATGTAGTGTTTCTGCAGCAGGAGGCAGAACCGTCCAGTGGTTAGCGGAAAAACGTTCGCACATTCGAGCTTTGAAGAGCGAAAACAAATTAATAAGTGTTTTAAAGAATATTTTTGAGGTTCAGAGACACTGCAGTGAAGTAGTGTGAGCAGAAATATCAGTGAACACCTCGATGGGAAGTTCGCTATCAGTTGTGGTTCGTAATGCATCGAGACTGAAGACCGCGACGACGATGAATTTGACCCCAACGGGTTAAAAGGAAGTTCAATATTTAAATCGAATTATAAGTCAATTGTGGTAAGCTATTTTGAAAATAGCAAACATTAACTGGATCGTGCCTTCATTTTGGTTTGATCAAGCATTCATGAAAACTGAATTTGTGACCACTGGTCGGTCAGCAGCATTTTGAAAATTCCCTCCGTGACCACCGGGGGCTCACGACGCAGTCAAAGTGTTGAATATTTGATCTAACCTTTGGAACATTGAGTTCGACCAAAAAGTATAACTATTCATCAAATTTTGCTTAAACCTTTCCATAAATTTAGTGAATTTGGCTGGAAAAAAATTTTCTAAGATTGGTATTTTGCTATGAGTGTAACTACCTGCATTTGAGGCATAATCACATGAATATACTTTTTCTAACTTCTTGGATTCATTGTCCATGCTTGGATGTTATTGGCTGACTGTATTGTGTTATTCTTCCAACAAAATTACCTCCATCTAAAATGGTCGCTTAAACATCCACCACACTTTCTGAACATTTTAATTTGAGGTCCGTAGAGCTTGTTCGCGGAGTAATTGCTTCATACACGTTCGCAGGTTCCCTAGAATACGTGATCTGAGAGATGTTAACTCTCATCATCCTAAAAGTTTTCTCGAATGTATGAAATTATTTAAAGTTCAAAATAGCATACTGATTTCCGACGGTGTGAGAACCTCAGTAACATTAGAAGTATTACCGAACTTTAGAGGAGTGCATCTCTCCATTGCAACACGCCGCACTCACACGGAGTTTTTCTTTTGAACGGAAATTTGTCGTTAAATTTATTTTCGCAAACTGCTACGGCCCCTATTCCATGTCCTTGCAGGAGCCAAGCGAGAGATGCTTGTCTACCAAGCTGAGGGTTTTGCTGCCGCTACTCTTCGCGAGCACTAACGCGAGCACCAGAACGAGCACCAGAACGAGCACCAGCACGAGCACCAGCACGAGCACCACCACAAGCACCACCACGAGCACCACCACGAGTACCACCACGAACACCGCCACCAGACTTCGCCGCTCAAGGTAAGTAACATTTGTTTTTTCCAAATTCTTTCTCGCTTTTCGTTGAAGAAGCTCGATATTTGATCTGGCAGACCTTGGAATTGTTTGTTCAGTGTTTTGTCAAGGTGAGGAGACTTTGCCAAGCATCTGCGCGCTCTGCGGGCCTTGAATTTTGGTTCCCTATTGGGGTTGCATCTGATTTATTTTCGTTCTCTTCCTAGAAAAATGCGAGTGCTGCAAATGATCTTTATGCCCTATTGATTTAGTTTTTCTCGTTGGCATTTCGCCGTGGAATTTTGTGGTGGCATTTCGTGGTGGAATTTTGGGGTAGCTTTTCGTGGTGGCATTTCATGGTGGAATTTTGTGGTAGCATTTCGTTGTGGCATTTCGTGGTGGAATTTTGTGGTCGCATTTCGTGGTGGCATTTCGTGGTGGAATTTTGGGGTAGCATTTCGTGGTGGAATTTTGGGGTAGCATTTCGTGGGGGCATTTTGCGGTGGCATTTTGCGGTGGAATTTTGTGGTAGCATTTCGTGGTGGCATTTCGCGGTGGCATTTCGGGGTTGAATTTTGAGGTGGCATTTCGTGGTAACATTTTACGGCATTCTGACAGTTTACCGTGCGCGCAAACGAGCGCTGTACCAACGCTTTAAATAAACTTTAATTGACAGAAAACAAAATTGGATAGTGAAGAAATTGACTTGCATTGTGCTTCAAACGCAAACCTTGTATAATTTCGTACAAAAACCAAGAGGCTGAGACAAAGCCATGATTTTTTCTACGCAGCGTCTTTATCGAACGTCTTCTTGCAGCACGTC
>JACJUY010001745.1:84056-121866 GCA_014220935.1 Platorchestia sp. MABIK
AGCCACTTAATTGAATTATCTATCAATCGCCAATCTGGAATTTGAGTGCAGATGAGTATCAATCTTTCGTGTATCCACAATTACCATTCATTCCTGTTATCTTACGTGTAGGAATCTGCATTTACTTACAGTTCACGGAGCATTATTCTGTAACTAAGATGTATGCGTAATTCCACATTATGTATTAGATAATTTGTGTTTTGCTAACTGATTCAGTGACGAGGCCTCACCTCGATATGTGCTTATTATAGATAAATTCCTGTCCATCGATTGTGTTAACTATTTGAATCAGAAGTCATCGTTAATTTTCAAGTCATCATTTCTAAATTAAATAACTAATTTGGAAGCCTGTTTATTTAATCCTTTGCAATTATCTAACATCAGAAATTTACTGAAAATATGTCATCAGAAGAAATGACTTATGAATACGATAAAAGAACTATACAACGAGAATGATCATTATAATGTAGCTGAACGGTGGAATCTGAATTTGCCGTAATGTCAATGTTATCTTCGAATCACACACACACGAAAGATCATTACAAATGCCCTGCAGCACGTCTCGTTACATTTCCCCGTACCACGTCCCGTTACATTCCCCTTCAGTACGTCCCGTTACAACGCCCAGCAACACATCCCCTTACATTTCTCGTTACAATGCCCAGCAATACATCCCGTCACATTGCCCGTTACAATGCCCTGCAGCACGTCCCGTTACATTGCCCGTTACCACGCCCAGCAACACATCCCGTTACATCGCCCGTTACAATGCTCTGCAGCATGCTCCGTTACATTGCTCTGCAGCACGTCCCATTACAACGCTCTGCAGCACGCCCCGTTACACTGCCCGTTGCAATGCCCTGCAACAAATCCCGTTACATTGCCCGTTACAACGCCCAGCAGCACGCCTCGTTACAATGCCCTTTACAATGTCCTGCAGCGCGTCCCGTTACACTACCCGTTACCATACCCAGAAACACATCCCGTTGCATCGCCTCCTTCCACCCAATGTGCACCGCTCAGTCCTGCAGAAAAAGCCAAGAAAGCACACGGCTGCCAAGCCTTTGAGCTATTGCCGTCATAAAACAAACTGGGGCCAAAATTTGCACAACACAAGCTCATAATTTACTCTGCAGCCCACACTGCACGCAGGGCCGTATTTTGTGAAGCAGCCCGCTAAATATTTGCAGGCGGACTTATACTATCGCACACCCACACAAGACTGTAAATGTCGAGAAATTTAGAATGGGTGTCCTAGGTTTTGTTTTGTGCAGACGATGTCACCGCTCTTGAATTGGATTTGTCTCCAGTCGCGAGCTCAAGGCATTTCTATTTATATTTGATGCGTAATTTGGAATTTGTTCGGGAGATAAACTAGAAACTTTCCCTGAACTCCTAAAGTTCAGCAGATGCTCGCTGGAAGTTTCATGGCACATTGCGGTGTAATTTGAGAACCGATATCGAGAATTAACACTTTAAATGCCGCGCGTTAAACTGTTGCTCAATACTCAAATCTAATTTAAATCAGCTTCAGGGTACAACATTTAAAAAGACCACAGTTTGATCTAGAACTCATGAAAATGATGTCTGTGATCACCGGGGGTTTAGCCATGTTTTGAAAATTTCTTCAGTGACCAAATGTGCGTCTCGCTGCAATTAATAACGTGTTAACAGCGACAGGTCGGCTTTGAAGTAAACCAATGCTCCGTTGTATTGTGTTGCTGTTCCTGGCGTGCTTTTCACGCAGCTAAGTGCTTTTAATTAGTGTTGTTCCCGCAGAAACTATCTTTCCTCTGCAAGTCGTGTGTCTTCTATAGCTTTAATTTCCTCCACTAGCGTTTATATTCAACCGCAACGCTCATATTCTACTCCAACGTTCACATTCTACCACAACGTTCATATTCTACTCCAACGTTAGAATTGTACCGCAGCGTTTGCATTGTACCGCAGCGTTTGCATTGTACCGCAGCGTTTGCATTGTACCGCAAAGTTTCCATTCTATCACATATGGCGCATTCTAATCCGCATCGCTCAGTTTTGAGCGAACCACAATTTTCAAGTACATGGTCTCCCCAGGGCCCGCAATTTGCACTGGCGTCCACATAAAGTTGCCAGTGCGAGGTTTGTAAACTCGTTAGCCTGATAACGATCCTGGCTAGTAACGAAGTGGATTGCGCACATCGTTCATCATTCCCACAGGTGGCTCATCACTGCTCGTGCCCCTGAGGGGCCTCACTCTCGGGCTCCATCACTTCGTGGTCGGATAAGTTTCTAAAATTTGCGTCTCGCTTTCCCACGTGGTGTTCTGGTGCAGTAGCGAGCTGAAACGATCTAGGATGTTTCCTGGGTCGCGTCTCGCTTTCCTACGTGGCCCTCTTGTATGGTACCGAGCTGATGTGATCTTGGAAGTTTTCCTGGGAAAAGGTACACATGGGAATGATAGCAGATGTTTTCCTAGGGAGATACTTATAGGAAGGATTGCAGATGTTTTACTGGGGAGGTACATATTGAAGGACGCTCGACGCGTCCCTGGAATGCTTGTGTTTCCTTACGAAAGCGAATAGTAGTAGTAGTAGAATCGGCAGTTTTATGTGTTTGCTAGCTCTTCAGTAGCTTGAACTATGCACGGATGCAAGATGATGTGCCCCTTAGACAACTCTTGCCACACGGCGATAGCGGAAATAAAATCCATCCTGTACATAGAAATGACGAACTGGGGAACATCGAATACAGCGATGAAATTTTTTTGTAACGTCTTCGGTGGTGAAGCATCGTATATAGCAGTAATAATTGTAAGAATAATAGCAATAATCTAAGAAACCTCGCCTAGTGTGAAACAGGCACGATGCCTGCTCTTATAAACGCATCCCTGCAATGCATGAGTACTGGTGCTCCTCCTATGAGCTGATGGGTGCTTAGAATATCTCTCCTGGGAAGACACAAACAGGGTTCGGGCTTTTCTTCAAAATAAATAAATTTATATTTCAAACAGCCTGATATCAGGTAGAAGATTCATTTTTAGACCTGTACTACGCAATTGAGATGTGTCTAAACTCAATTGCCTCGTATTTTTAAAGATTAGCTATATTCCAAAGCCTCGACTTCACTATCCATTTTTAATTAACGCTTGTCGAAGATTCACCAATCACCTCCAGATGCGGTGACAGTCTGTAGCTGTGATCTACATAGTTTTCTAGCGAGAATTCCAGGGTGATTAGCCTCTAGCACGAGCTTCTTCCTCTCTAAATTTCTGATTGTTAACACCTTGGGCGCGATGGATTAAACTGAAGTTCGATATGCAACTCAAATTTAACGCCAATTGCAAAAAAGCAATTTGTAAAACAGCTGTCATTGACTGGATCGTGCCTTCACTTAGCTTTAATTAAATATGAGTTTGTGACTCCAGGTCGGTCACGAGCATTTTGAAAATTTTCTCCGTGAACACCGGCGGCCACATCACGACCAACGTGTTAAATTCCCTGTATTCTCGATATTTTGAGAAACTATAACTGCTTTTCGACAGTGTAACGGGACCCGAGCTGATGAAGAAACAAAACTTTGAGTAAGTGGTATTATAATATTAATGAAGACTGGATAAGCTCGAAACGCTGCCTTTTATAAACTGACAGATATAAAATTGTAACAATTGAGTGTTCGACTAAAATTTAGTGATTTTCGTCGTATTTTAATACGCTCAAAACTGGAGCAATTTCACAGAGTTGAGAAGTTGGAAAAGGGTACGCTCATGTTCTTCGGTTTGACGGCCCTACGCAGCAAAGTTGGTAGCATAGCGCTTCACACATGATTGATTTTACATCAGCTTCCAAATGATTTAATAATTTCTCGCAGTGATCTCAGAGATAATTAATTTCATTCTAATTGCTTATTTTCAATCCGCTGCTCACAACTCCGATCGAGAGAGCAAACTCGTTCTCTGCTGTAATGTTGCTGGCATGGAGATGATGAACCTCTATGTACCTTTGTAAAAACTTCATTGGGGTATCAAGTTTGAAAATGCTCAAATTTAATTTTAAATAGGCCCAAACTTGTAATTTTAGCAAGAAAAAATGACAGGTTGCGTAGCCAAGTCGATAGAAGAATTTTCACTGTCAGCTGTACTGTAAGTACGGAAGCATTTAAAAATTTGGGCCCCCCCATCCTATCCTCAAAGTGCACTGCTCGCTTGCCATCCCTCTCTAAACTTGAAACAGTCTGAGGAATTTGTTGATTTTTCTGTTAAGTGGTTAGGTAGTCTAAATTGTTTGCGTCACTTCCTTCTCTATATTGGAAAGAAAATTTCATTCAGTAACTATCGGTTACACCAGTTTCATAGGTTTTAAGATAAAATACAATTTTTAAATCGTCGTTTTTTCTTAACAGCACTTTCTCGTTAAATCAAGTGGGTGCTGCCATTTCAAGCTTAAAAATTCTTCCTACATCGATTTCATTGGTATCATTCATAGAATTTGTGCCTTACAACATGAATATAAGTAAAGCTTATCATCGTTTTATCGTTTTAGCAACGGTATTTTTACAATGTCTTCACACTTCAATCACATCATGCAAGAAAATTCCCTAATTCTACACATGATTGAACGCGAATTCTTCCATCTGGAAACGATTTAATCATGCTGGCACACTCGCACAAACTGAGCACAGCATGATAGAAAAATGCGTTAGTTTGAAGGCAGCCCACAGCGAAATTTTATTCTCCCAACGTCAGACACGTTCCACAAACGTATTAAATCTCAGCGTCTGCCTGCCGCTGCATCTTGAGTTACCACCGGAGTGTTTGTGCGCTGCTTCATTTACTGCTGCAGCTCTGCTAGCTGCAGGAATTTTGAGTCACCACTGCTCCATTTCTGGAGTACAGGAGTGGCATGTGTCTCATCTGCGAAAGCATTGAGTGATGGAAAATATCTCGCTAGTGATTTCATTTTGCTGTATCATACGAGGAACTTTTCCCGATTCTGGATCATTTAAATTTGCGATGGAAAATTTCCTCTTGAAAATAAACCAGCGCCTGTGAAACCAGTCATACGAACCTGGATCGATTGGTGAGAGAGTCTTGAGAAAAATTTTACACAAGAGGGTAAACTAAGAGAGTGGTAACGGAAGGTCATTAACACTCTGACAGCGGCGTGCACCACTGGTGGTACACGGAGGTAGTTTTCATAATGTTGCTGACCGATCAATAGTCGCAAATACTATTTTCATAAATATTTAATCAAAGCTAAATGAAGGCACGATCCAGTTCTTGTTTGGTATTTTCAACATAGTTTACTACAATTGACTCCCCTCAGGGGGATACAACTATTGTATCTATGGGAATTAGCGCTCCCAGGGGGACTATGTGAGGGCCCGAGCTAAGGGTTAGGTAGGCTTCCTTTTTGTTGAAATAACATAGGTTTTTGTTCTGTCACGGACCATATTTTTTCGGTTCACTGCTGTCCTGTTTTTTCCAACACCTACTACTTTCTTCTTGAACTTTGATCTTGTTTCATAAACTTCTTTCTCATCTTACTGTTTCTATGCCCTTTCTGCGTAGATTCCACGTTCCCTAAACTCCATACTAAATGGTGCCTTCCTCCTTCCTCTCTTTGGATCGCCTTTGTAGCGGATAGGGAGGCTTAAACTAACTAATAATCTAATCTAATCTACTACAATTGACTTTAGAATTGAGTTTGGCATTGAACTTAATATTTAGTAGCCGCAGTCAAAGTGTTAAAATTTCCCAAGGTAGGTTCATCACGCTGTAGTGGGGGCGGGCTTGTCACACCACAACGGAGGCTGTGAGATAGCAGAACCGCTACAGAGACCGTCAGAGAAACCATCAGTTTTGGAGCACCGAGGCGAGTAACGGGCGGCCGATCTTACGAGGCGAAATTCGATTTCGCAGTGATACGCGCGCCGGTGACTGCCTCTCGGCCCAACAGCAGCGAAATATTATCAATGAAGGCACCTCCTCTCAACACTCGCCAGACTGGCTGGTAGTGGAGGTCCACGTTAGTGTACTCAGTGGGTGGAGTGTTCCCTCTATGTATTCTGTGGATACCACCGCTTTGAACTTTGCAGCAGGGCATTCAAAGGATGGATTAGCCCCTGTTTGTGTTCCGTGTATACTGGTGCTTTTCGCAGCAGTATATTCAGTAGGTGAAATAGTTCCTGTTTGTGTTCTGTGTTTACGGTGTATTGCATTTCGCCGCAGTGCATTCAGTGGGTGAGGTAGCCCCCGTTTGTGTTCCGTGTATACCGGAGTGTTTCCACAGCAGTGCATTCAGTGGGTGAAGTAACCCCTGTTTGTGTTCCGTATACACCGGAGTGTTTCCACAGCAGTGCATTCAGTGGGTGAAGTAGCTCCTGTTTGTGTTCCATGTATACCGGAGTGTTTCCACAGCAGTGCATTCAGTGGGTGAAGTAACCCCTGTTTGTGTTCCGTATATACCGGAGTGTTTCCACAGCAGTGCATTCAGTGGGTGAAGTAACCCCTGTTTGTGTTCCGTATATACCGGAGTGTTTCCACAGCAGTGCATTCAGTGGGTGACGTAGCTCCTGTTTGTGTTCCATGTATACCGGAGTGTTTCCACAGCAGTGCATTCAGTGGGTGAAGTAACTCCTGTTTCTGTTCTGTGTATACCGGAGTGTTTCCACAACAGTGCATTCAGTGGGTTAAGTAATTCCTGTTTGTGTTCTGTGTATGCCAGCGCTTTGAGCTTTGCGGTAGTCAGTATACTTTTTGCATATTTCTTCCGTTAAGGGGGCATTTTTTACAATTCATTCCTTACGACTCATACCGGCTTGTAAAGGCTTGTGAAAATCTTCCTTGATATAATGACAGAGTAGGTGTGCGACTGGAGGTAAGTACTGTAGCTATACTCATTTTTTGAAATCGTTCACCCGAATAAGTTTTATCGCACTTGAGCAAGGTTAGCATTTTTGTTCTTAGTCGGAATAAAAAAGTGCTTTCCATGACTAGAGAATTAAAAACTTTTAGGTTTTCTCGATTGCATTGGTCAAAACTA
This sequence comes from Platorchestia sp. MABIK, assembly GCA_014220935.1. Classification (NCBI taxonomy): domain Eukaryota; kingdom Metazoa; phylum Arthropoda; class Malacostraca; order Amphipoda; family Talitridae; genus Platorchestia; species Platorchestia sp. MABIK. Next base: position 91,079 of record JACJUY010001745.1, read on the forward strand.
CTCGAAACTTCTAACTTCAAGTTTTTGGCCCATGTTCGGCGAGTTTTTTCCTAAAAACTTGAATTGCTTATCGTATCTCCCCAGATCGATTTATAAAACCGCGCATGCCAGGAGGTACCAGCGTAAGAGCTATGTACTTTTAGGGGATGGAAGAACACCGTTGGAAACTTTAGAGACATTCAGTCAATAAAGATTTAGAAATGTAGGTACAGATCTCTGCAGGAGTAGAATCCGGACAATAAATTATTTGTGGATAGGCGGCTTATAAATTTAGCCCGGCGTTATCTGCTTGGAGCTTCTGAAACATACTTCCAACTCCCTCTACAACACCTCAAATATCAATACTCACTTCCCACTCCCTCTACAACACCTCAAAAATCAATATTCACTTCCAACTCCCTATACAACACCTCAAATATCAATACTTCCAACTCCCTATACAACACCTTAAATATCAATACTTACTTGCAACTCCCTATACAACACCTCAAATATCAACACTTACTTCCAACTCCCTATACAACATCTCAAATATCAAATTTCAAGGAAACTCAACTGAAACTGATTCGTCCTTTTTTTGATGCTGCGCAGTTGCATTTATCGCTAGAGCATTGCCTGCTTTTGTGGCTCGTCGATCTTTTGCCCCCATCGTTCACGGATCACTGGACGGCAACAACAGCAGCTTCCGCTATTTCTCAGATCATCTCCAGCAGGACGTCACTTCGTTTTAGCTCGAAATGAAATGGAATCTTTGCTGGGAGAGAACTGCATCACTGCATCGGCTTTGTGCAGAAGCTTGGCGCTATTTTAAGTTCGAAGAGCTCGATGTAAATGTTTGTTGGTATAGTGATCAAATTTAGAATTTCCGATGGTCACTCACCTAACTTCACCGATTTGTTATTTTTTGACGAAAATGTGCAGACATCAAGGGAACTTGAAGGTCATTTTCCTGAAAGAAGTACGGTCGAAATTCGAGTTATCCGACATTATCTTAAACAAACCTAACCTAAATTTACACGGATGCAAATTACTCTCAGTTTTCCAACAAATACAAGGTTTTTTGAATACCAGGGATTAATTATGAGGTTCATGTAAATTAACGCTTGCACGATAATGAAAAACTTACGTCACACGCGTTTGGTTCTCATGTGCCTTCGGCTGCTCACAGACTCAGTTTCCCGGCTCCGAATATACGTCACACGAATTCAGTTCTCAAGTGCCTTCGGATGCTTGGAGCGTTTCCACGGTCCGAATATACGTCACACGAATTTAGTTCTCAAGTGCCTTCGGATGCTTGGAGCGTCTCCACGGTCGGAGCGCTGCACCTGCCGATAGCTCGGTGAGCTCTGATTTCTGGCCACCTTTTAGAGGGCGCCTCAGTAAACAGGCGCGACCTGAGAGGGCGAGATAACAGCTCAGAGCCAAAACAAGGGCAACAGCTTCTTCTTCTCCTCCGATTACTGGGGATATTGGGAGCGTTTCAGCAGAATATCTCCGACACCAACCCACTCGAGCACCTTTACGTGTGTGTGTCGGTTGTGTCCATAAAGTAGTATCCAGTGTAGTGTAGTGAAGTGTCCATTCAATTATTACCAGAGCTTTGAACTTTACGGTAATCAGTATACCTTTTGCATATTTCTTCCGTTCAGGGAAGAAATATATTTCAGACTACACCAATATTTTGATTAAGTACTGATGTAGTGAAGTATCCATTGTAGTGTAGTGTAGTGTCCATTGCAGATTTCTGGACGGACACATCGCGGGCGCTCAAAACTGTGAACAAATAGATGCGAGTGCTACTGGATGGGTGAACATTCAGCGTGGTGTCGACTTGCTTAGAAAATAGGAGTAGCTTTATGGCGTCTTGATACTCGTTTTGCTTGCATTTCTGCCTTATAATTTTGTTCCCTCTGGAGAAAAGGCTACTTCGTCATGCTAAATATTTGCCTCACGAAATGCTAAGAAGTCATGAGCACTACAAAAGTAAAAATTAGAGTCACCAGTCGGAAGCATCTAATTTTCTGCAAAGCGATTGTCGTCTATAATTGTTGTTTATTTATGTTCCCATAGGAAAAATACAGCTTCTCGCTTATTTTTACCCTAAGGAAGCACACAACAAGTAATAGGATAATTGTGGCACTGTATGTATGCTGCTCAAGCTAATGTCTTTTCATTGCAACTATTAAAACGGAGAAACTATGTTTAAGGTGCGTTCCTAAACTTGAGAGTAAAAACACGCCCACAGTTTAAACTTTCCTCGTCTGAAAATACTACGAATTATTCAACTGTGATCGCTTTCTTTTGTATGTATTTGAGGCTCTTGGTGACCTGGTGCACTATTGCCCCATTGCCGAGTTGTTATTGCTTTACTGAGAGATAAATTGAGATTCATGAGTGAGGGCTGCGTGCATGGCTCTGCTGCCTCCGTTTCTGATGCATGAGTTGTCTGTGGGTGTTGGCATACATAGTAGTTGTGGTTGTTGATGTACATAGTAGTTGTGGCAGTTGATGTACATAGTAATTGTGGCAGTTGATGTACATAGTAGTTGTGGTAGTTGATCTGCATAGTAGTTGTGGTAGTTGATGTGCATAGTAGTTGTGTTAGTTGAGATACATAGTAGTTGTGGTAGTTGATATACATAGTAGTTGTGGTAGTTGATATGTATAGTAGTTGTGGTAGTTGATGTATATTGTAGTTGTGGTAGTTGATGTACTTAGTAGTTGTAGTAGTTGATGTACATAGTAGTTGTAGTAGTTGATGTACATAGTAGTTGTAGAAGTTGCTATATAAAGTAGTTGTCTGCTTACATAGTAGCTCTGAATGTACCTGTTTCTCGTCGCTAAGGCACTCTAAAATACGTGAAAGCCGATGAGTTAACAAAAAAGCCTGTGAGTCTTGTGTTCGAATCCAGAACTAGTGAATAACGAGTGTAGTAATTGCAGCGAAATGAAGGTTCACTTTTTTACCTCACGTGAAATGAAATGAGTGGAAAAACTCCAGGTTCCTGATTTTCAAAAATCATGCGTCGCTGTAAAAAAACAGCTGTCAGCAAAAGATCTTCTGTCGATTTGGCTACACTGCGGGCTTCCATCTCATGGCCAAACTCTTTTATTTTGAGCTTATAGGAATAAAATTTATGCACTCAGCATATACCACCTCTGTTGGATTTTAAAATTTTCACGAAGGACAAGCAGTGTGTAGAGAACAAAGGTGAAAGTAATAAGTATATAAAAGAATTTACAGTAGACATTTCTCTCCATGCATCGTCAGTTGTCTTCGCGTGTGCCCGATACACGTAAGCGAAAATGTTTATAAACTTCCAAATAATAACGAACTCAAAATGCCCTGTCCTGTTTTTTCAATCATTAGCTGGCGTTCCGTTCACGTCTGCAGTAAAATTGGAGTCCCGATTCGCGGAAGAAGGAAGACTTGTTTTGAAGTGACCATAGTGCTCAGTTTCGAACTTCTCTTTGTTGAATCTATTGAAGTTTTCAAGGAAGTGTTTTTCTGTACCTTGTCGATAACAATAGTGGCGGTTCAATGGTCGCAGGAACGAAAATAGAGCGGAGAGTTATTTGGTGTTGTTGCTCGTATCTTTTTATTGAAGATCTTCAGTGGCAGGGACAAGCAAAGCTCTCTCGGCGCGGTGGCCAGCGCAGCAACAGCGCAACGTCGGGGCAGTGCAGGGCTGCCGGGGATATGTTCAAGTCCCACACATTTCATCAACCGTTTTCAATGTTTTCCCTTTCTGTGTTCACAGTTATAGTGCTAACTTATCACCTCCAGTTCTGTCATATTGCCTGTTTTAATACTAACAATAATTACAGTGCTTGCACTTGTAGTACTGACACAAGTGCTGATGCTGCCAATGCTCACGCTGTCATTGCTGATACTACCATTGCTGATGTTGTCATTGCTGACACTGCCAATGCTGACGATGTCAATGCTGACGATGTCAATGCTGACGATGTCAATGCTGACGATGTCAATGCTGACAATGTCAATGCTGACGATGTCAATGCTGACGATGTCAATGCTGACGATGTCAATGCTGACGCTGCCAATGCGGTCGCTGTTATTGCTGACGCTGCCAATGCGGTCGCTGACATTCTTCATAAATGAATGCTGACCTTATCTCTTTGAGCTATTATGCTCCACAAACCCCGCATACTACTTCCGTCAGTACAGACAACGGCGGCAGGCGAGGCTAAGTAGAGAATTCTTTATCTGAGACCCTCCCTTTATTTTATGCGCTCTTGTCACCCTGTATTGCCTGGTAGTTGGAACACTAATTATAATGCCTGTATTTCTGGAAATAGACTTCTCAGATCGTTAAAGCTCTTATTACAGTCATTCACAGAGGAGATATTGAGCCCAGATCGATCCAATACTAATTACTAAGCCCTTCAAGTAGAAATTATACCCTCCCCTCAGGTAGATACAACGCTTGTTGCTGTAATCACCAAGTAGAGAAATCGTTCCCAGTTTGACGCAGTACATATACCTTAGCTCAAGTAGAAAAACTATTCCTAGGCCGATTCAAGGCTTGTTACTCTACTTACCTGGTAGAAAAATCGTCCTCAGGTCATTGCAGAGTTATTAACACTGTCGCTGTGGCTGGTGAATCTCTTAACACTCAACTCAAATTTGAAGTCAATTGTAGTGAGCAATGTTGAAAACAGCAACCATTACCTGAATCATGCCTTCATTTAACTTTGATGAAGTAATGATGAAACTTTAGTTTGTTTCAACTGGTCGGTCAGCAGCATTGTAAAAACTCCCTCAGTGGAGCACGTCGCAGTCAAAGTGTTAAAGTGGGAATAGGACAGAAAAGACCTCCAACGCTACCTGTACTCCACGGTAGAAGAAACAAGGTAGGGTCAAACCAGTCTTTTTTTCGTCGACCGTGTCGCAATGCTGACGTCATGACAACGAACCAATAACAGCGCTCATATTGCATATGGGAGCACTGCTACCCCCAAATCAGTCTCACTATTGGTCTAACGACATGGCGTTTTTATGACGTCGTAAAGTTTGTTTGAAATACAACCATTCTATTGGCTAGCCGAACAAGAGCAGGTATATTTTCTTCTATAGAAATGACTCTACCATGTTTCCTCTACCTTGTTTCCTCTACCTTGTTTCCTCTACCTTGTTTCCTCTACCTTGTTTCCTCTACCTTGTTTCCTCTACCTTGTTTCCTCTACCTTGTTTCCTCTACCTTGTTTCCTCTACCTTGTTTCCTCCACCGTGTTGTACTCTACATGGTGACATGGCCACTCTTGACCACACCACGGCTCCCTTGCGTCCCTGTTGTTTTAACAGGAGAAATACACAGCAAATGAGAGCTATTTTATCTGTGCTGCACCGAGAGCAGCACCGTAATGTGGATACCAGGTTTCCTCAGCTTGCAGATCTCTTCACCCTAAATATTGTGCGGAAAAATGGCTTTGCACTGCAATAAATTTGTTGGCCAACTCCGGGTGCTGTGCACGCTGTAATCGAGCGACGAGATGAACGGGCTAACTTAGCTCTCTGCAAATGTAGCAAATTTCGTTTCCAAAAGTATGAGGTTATGTGGTTTGACGTGTGACAACGGAAACCTACACAAAGTTTGTTGTAGAACGAATTGAGTCGCCGCTCTGCGGCAGATTGTTGAACTTTCATATGTATTTTTAAAAGTCGTGAATGTGTGTTTTAATTAAATGTTATTCTGCAAAAGCTATATCTGTAAGTGGCAAGACCTGACATTGCTGAGGTAAAATCAAGAATAACAAATAGCTGTCAAAATGTATAAGCGAAAAAGTGCTCATAGAGTAGATAATTTCGCTCAAAAACTAAAGAAAATATTCCGTAACAGTTTAATTATCCGTACTGTAAAATATAAAACATTCTGACTTCCTGTTAAGTAAGTCCGTTATGAATCAATTTGGCGCGAACACAAATAGTTATTCTTCGAATATAGTGAAATTTTGTCGTAGGTTTTTTCTAAACATGCTTTCGTAAGTACCATTTAAACTGAAACCCCATTTTAAGCGAGCAAAAACACACCGATTTCCTTCTCGTACATCAAAATGATCATAAGCAATGCTACCATATTTTCGAATATTTTATACTCTCAACTGTACGAAGAAAAACCTAACCAAAGCACCATCATAGAACAGTTTTTATTCTTCACATCCCAAGGAAAACTTAAAAAGATTCCCTGCACTGAACTCCAGTAGCAACCCACCTTTGACGTGGACTCTGAGGAGATTTGTTCGAGGCACGCGCTCAGGAATTTTGTCGGAAATAAAGCCTGTTGAAGGGCGGCTGAGGCCTGGAACCTGAGGAATTTCTGGTATATGAAGCCGATATGGGGGCAGCGGCTTCCAGGTATTGGACCAGGAGCTCAACGTGACCTCCAGAGCTCAGTACATATTAAGTCGCTCGCCCAAGATATTATCCCCTGGAACATGTGTAGGGCTCATCATATCCAGTCGATCTGCTCATTCCGAAGCAATTGGATTTGCTTGATCGTCTTCATGAGAAAGGTTTCTGTAGCTGGTCTCGTTTCTGTGGTTTTAAATAATACTCAACGTGACCTCCAGAGCTCAGTACATATCAAGTCGCTCGCCAAAGATATTATCCCAGTGAACATGTATAGGGCTCATCATATCTAGTCGATCGGCTCATTCCGAAGAAATTGCATTCGCTTGATCGTCCTCATCAGAAAGGTTTCTGTAGCTGATCTCTGTAATTTTAAATAATACCTTGGCCATGAAGGCTTTCCTTACTGCTACTTGGCAGGAGCAGAAGTAATCGATGCACGCTTTGCTAGAATTTTATCGTGTGATTTGTTGTAGGATATAGGACAAGTATATTTCATATGTGTTTCCAGATAATTTTATAAGGATATTGCTCTAAAAATCACACATGAGCAAAAAGTTTTGGCGGCAATATTCTGGTGCTCATTAATGCTTGGTCTTCACAAACTAAAACGTACTATAAAGTTTCGCCTCCTAGGGAACATCATCGCAAATTGACCGAAAAAAAACACTTGGTCGAGCCCCGCGATCGTGTAGCGGTAACAGCGATATGCTACAGACTGACTTTCCTGGTCGCAGCATTTCTTTGTTGGGCTCAGAAACTCTCGGTTAGTAGCGCGCGATAAGTCAGGTTTGATTCGATGCTCATGGATCAAAAAATCCTCGTATTTCAAGGTAATTTGTGGAACGTTCATTATAACAGTTGAAAAAGTCTGTCTTTTATCTCAGTGGGACAAGCCTATTTGTTTTCACAGCTTGAAAAGCCTGTTCGTTGCCATAAAAAAATTGTTCGTTATCAGAAAAATCTGTCTGTTATCAGAAAAACCTGTCTGTTATCAGAAAAACTTGTCTGTTATCAGAACAAAGTGTCTGTTATCAGAAAAACCTGTCTGTTATCAGAAAAACCTGTCTGGTATAAAAAAAGTGTGTTATCAGAAAAACCTGTCTGTTTTCAGAAAACATTTGTCCGGTATCAGAAAAACTTGTTCGTTGTCACAGTTTGAAAAGCCTATCCGTTTTCATAGTTTGAAACTCTCTCCGTCACCACAATTTGAAAAGCCTGTCGTCATTACAAACGTTTCTCCGTCATCACGGCTTGAAAACCTGCATGTTATTGTATGGTCCTGTCCGCTGCTAGAAAAACATGTTCGTACGACAGCATGAAAAACCGGTCAGCCATCTCCGTTTGAATGGCTTATCCGTTATTTCAGCTTGAAAAACCTGCTCATTGTCTCCGTTTAAAAAGCTTGCCCCCTATCTCAATTTAAAGATTTAAAACCTCATCGATTATCTTTGTTTGGATCCCTTGTCCGTTCTCTTAACTTAAAAAACCTGTCCGTTATTACAGTTTAAAAACTCATCCCTTGCCTCCGTTCGAAAGACTTCCCCGTTATCAGAGCTTAAAAACTTTTCCGTTATCACAGCTTAAAAACTCGTCCGTAATCACAGCTTAAAAACTCGTCCGTTATCACAGCTTTAAAACCCGTCCGTTATCACAGCATAAAAACTCGTCCGTTATCTCAGCTAATAACTCGTCTGTTATCACAGTTTAAAAACTCGTCTGTTATCACAGTTTAAAAACTCGTCCGTTATCACAGCTTAAAAACTCGTCCGCTTGCACAGTTTAACAACTCGTTAGCTATCTCTGTTGAAAATGCCTGGCCGGTATCACAAAGCCCTGCCTAGGCTGCACATTAGGAAGACGCAGCAGCCTCCCTCGCCCCTCAGGGCACTGGTTCTACACGTCTGACACGCTCCTGCTCTGCATGACGGTTCACGGCCCGACACTGCCGTGTCTCGGCTCCTGTACGGAATGTAGGGGCAACTTGTTTGCTTCCTACACTCCAAGAGCCTCGCTGTCTTAACTTTCTGGCTCACTTTACTGTCAGTACAGCCTTCACTCCGATCGCTGTCTTAACTTTCTGAACTAAAAACTTAACTTTCTTAACTGTCTTAGCTTAACTTTCTGGCTCATTTTACCGTCATTTTTTTGTACGGAATTTAGGGTAACTTGCTTGCTTCCTTCCTTCACTCCGATCGCTGTGCTGTCTTAACTTTCTGGCTCATTTTACCGTCATTAAAACCTTCACTCCGATCGCTGTGCTGTCTTAACTTTCTGACACATTTTACCGTCATTTCAACCACCGTTGCTGATGACGTTATATCAGGTTATCGCAGACAATGGAAGGAGAAAGATGTTTTCACACAAATTTCGAGCATCGCAACCACCGTTATTCGGGACGCTGACATCAGGTTATCAGAGGCAACGGAACGGGGAAAGATGTTTTTTACTCATATTACGGTCATCGCCACCACCGTTGTTAAACTAACGCTGGCAGAAGATTGTCGCCAGCATCACAATAAAAAAGAATCTGCCACTCGGCAGTGAACTTCAATGAATTTTGTCGAAGAATTTCGTCCATACATTTCGTTAAAAAATACGAAATATGGCAGCTGATATTTCAAACAGCACATTACGGTCCTTTTGGATCGTGATGGGTCTGTTACCAGTAAAGGATTGATCCACTGGTCAAGTCAACGGAATCGGTATCTTTTATACAATGGTAGCTTTCATGGGCTTAATTGGGAAAAATTTTAAAATTAGTACTCATGTCCTCCAACTCAATTTAAAAATCCTGTCTGTTTTCAAATATATCAAATCATAAATACCATATTATATCTATTGTCCTATCTTAGGTGTACTCAATCTCTTGCACAAAAATAGGGCTTATGCCTTTGTATACTGAACTTCCGTGGTCACAAACTTCCGTCCTAAATCATGTCAACTTTCAAAGAAAAATTGCTGTTTCTTTCGAGATCACAGAATTATCGTCTCTCAAAGTTAAGACACTGTTTAACGTTGCTGCTAGTTTTCTCTTTAGTAATGTTGCTGATATGCGTCAATAGATTCAACCACTTAGAATACAGCACAGCACTTTCCGATTCTTGAAGTACTACTATTTCTGTTTATAGATGTTTGAGGTGCTATTGGTGAGAGGTCAATTTTGTGCTTCATCTGAAGAGCTACCTAATTGAGTGAGTCGTGAACTATGTTTTTTCCTATCCTAATTTTTACTAATTTGTAAATTTCCGTGTGCACCTAAAATTATTTTTTCATTTTGTATGTATATTTGAGCCTTTTTTTTTAATCTGTGTTCATGCGTAAAATTATGCTTAAAGGAATTTAAATAAAACTGTAGAAACTATGTTAATACGAGTTTCGTAAGACTTGAATGGAGGTTCTCAAATAAGTTCGGGATATACTAACGGAATTCTAGATTATCCTGCTATAACGAGAGTTATCCTGAGAAATTCCAGAACCTCAGTGCGGACTGCAAAAGTTATAAGAAGTTAGAAGAACACCACCGATCACCGATGGTTACAGAAAATGGCAAGGAGGATCTCAACAATTTTCATGTGAGGTGCAGCTCCGCGCTCAGATATTCAGAAAAACCTTTACTCATGAAGCCCGAGGAGAACTTTAGAGTGGATCCGCACTAAGTTTTGCGGCTTGTAGCCATGCGTTTCGTAATGAGTCACGCTGTGCAGCACTCGCACCACGGTAGAGCAAACAAGGTAGGGTCAAACCAGTCTTTTTTTCGTCGACTGTATGGATTTGCTGACGTCACGGCCACGAATTAATAGCAGCGCTCATATTGCTTCTGGTAGCACTGCTACCCCCAAATTCGTCTCCACTATTGACCTAACGACACTGCGTTTTGGTGACGTCATAAAGTTTGTTTGAAATAAAGCCATTCTATTGGATACCCGGACAAGAAGAAGTGTAATTTCCTCCATTGAAATGACCCTCCCTTGTTTCCTCCACCGTGACCACGGTAGAGGAAACAAGGGAGGGTCATTTCTATAGGAGAAAATACACCTCCTCTCGCTCGACTAGCCAATAGAAAGGCGTCAAGAAAAATTTATGACGTCACCAAAACGCCATGTCGTTGGACCAATAATGGAGCCAGATGTAATAAAAGCTCTGCTATTGGTTCGTTGCCGTGACGTCAGCAAAACCACACCGTCAACGAAAAAAAGACTGGTTTGAACCTACCTTGTTTCTTCTACCGTGACCGTAGCTCGCACCCCACATCGTGTGTCGCTACACCTGTTTCTTGTCCTCGGTACGCGTATGTTGGATACGAGCGTAATTCTGGATTATTTTGTTATAGCAAGAGGGAACTTGAAAAATTACAGAATCTGAACTTAAAAGAACACATGACGAGAGGGAACTTGAGAATTTCCAGAATCTGAAGTTCAAAGAACACATATTGAGAGGGAACTTGAGAAATACCAGAATCTGAAGTCAAAAGAACAAAATCGATGGGTAAAGAAAATAGCAAGGACGCAAGCGCTGACACAAGCTACATGCCCTGAGTTTCTAAACCTGTTGATAAAAGCTTTCAAACAGTTCGCTATCGGAGTGATTGCAAGTTTTGAAAAGGTAGTAATTGTTTTCGAAAAACAAAAAGTAGTAGCCTGAGTTCAGAGTAGTTAATTGTTTTACGAAGGTGGTGTAGAATCTGAGTTGAGTTTAGCATTTGTTGTCTTCTGTGCTTTTTTTATAATTTTACAGTTAACTTCCGAGAAAGAACTCTTCAAGAGCAGCTGTCAGTAGCAGAGGTAGCTTTTTTTATTTTAGACTAAGCAATTCTTGTGAATTCAATGAAGAAAATACCACGTAACATCAAAGCTGCATCACACGAAGCATACCCTGAATGCTTGAAAGTTAGCGTCATTTGTATCCGTGTGTGAGAGCTCAGATCTTTTCCCGAAAAATGTTCTAACAATTTTCTAGCAACTTTAACGCTGCAATGCCCTAAGACATCTCCCCTTGCTCCCGCTTTCCTTGAACCTTTTCTAAATTCTTCCCTTTAATTAAAGTTGTCATAAAACTATGATATTACCACCTTCTTGGCGCAAACGTGAACCATACAAAACTCGCGAGTGTCCCAACACCGGTAATGGGACGAACGTTTAAAGTCAGGCTCGAGTGGCAGTGATAAGAGAAAAGCATTGCGTGCGGTGAGCCTGGAAACACTCGAGTACTTCCAGAAGTTGCCGAGAATACATTTGTTCACTGATTAGGCTTGAAGATCTTCGCATTTTGATGTGAAATAAATCAGCAAAAAAAATTGTCACTTTATTCTGTCAGAAGCTTTTGAACGTTTGCTTTAGTGATTGGCAATTCTACATAATACAAAAGGAAAATAACCATAATATTCTTACTCTTCAATCGTTAGGACAGTCATCTAATTTTTCTTCATATATTCATGCAATATCAATTTCTAAGCTCATGAATTCTCTTTGAGCGCGTTCAAATTTAGTTTCCTATGTGTTACTCAACCATAGGTAAACTTAACATTATTAACCTCGTTGGTCCCCTGATCATCCCTGAACTCGAAGAACTTTTCTTTTTCAGTTATTGAAATACTTCCCAATTTTGTGGTTGCAAGAATTTAAATCATCGTAATAATTAAGTTGAAAGTTCACGTTTGCAATACTTCTTTTAAAAACTAAAATAAACCCTTGGAAACACAAACTATCTGCTATTGTGCGTGTCTCAACTTTTCTTTTATATTCATACTGTTTTTCGTGGAGCGTATCATTTAGCAATGCTTCACTACAAAAATCTACAATAAAAAGCTGTCCTCTTGCAAATTTTAGCATAGCTGGGATTTGCAGCACATCAAAGGCCTGTAAAGAAAAGCAGTAACTGGCGCTGATTAAGGTTAAAAGCCAATGTCTCGTAGATCAATAACAATTTCGTTGCTGCCGATGTTCGCGATTTTGAACAGTTTTGCAGTGCCCGAGCGACCGCTGGTGCGTGAATGCTAACCGCAAACGCAGGAACTGAAGAGGATTTTTAGGACAGAGTAAGGCTGAAGTCAAGCACACTAAAACAATGAATTCATGAGCGCATCGCATTTCGATAAGCCATCACCTTGTCTTTAAAACCTTACAGTTCGCTCGAAATTAGTGGAGAAGTTTGACTGTAATTCCATGTGATCGAAACCAGAGGGCTGCCTTCATATAACGCTGTTTTTCCTACCCCCATTAAAGGGAGCTCGCTACTCGATGGGCCAAGCACGATCAATAATATTCTTTTTTGATTGGTTTTAAAAAATTGTCGATTTTATAAGATGTTTAAGTGCAGTTAAAAACAGCGAGAAAATGTGTGAGAAACAGGTCTCTCTCTTGATTAGTGTTTTTTCTTCTACAAAATCATGGTATTTACCGAGCAGTTGGAGGAATATAAAATTTTAGGCTGAGCAAAGAGATGGATGCCTTAGTTGCGGAACTCCTCCTTCTGCTGCTCCGAGATTTCTCCAGAGTGCTCGGAATTTGTGTTGGAAGGAGCTATTTTCCTGCTAAAATGCGTGTGCAGTTGTGAATAAGCGTATCTCTAACTCGAACCATAAAATATGGCGAGCTATGGAATAACATTCGTTACTCGCAACACAGTTCTTGAGCCAAACCTGAAGCGACGCAAACATTTCCTTGAAACCAAAACTGATATTGCGTCAACGGAAATGACAATCGCAGTTTTTCCGGTCATGTATAGATCGAGTCACTGAATGGAATAATCGTAACTAAGTGCTCTACCCACAACTTGACAGCTTCATTCCCGATGTAGAGTCCAGCAAGCGAAGATAAAGTGTCAAAATGAGCCGCTGCAGAATGGGTCACAAGGTCTGCAGTAGCAGACGTCACATCATTCCTGAGAGATTTGGAGAAAGTTTTGGCAGTTGTCAGAAATAGCGAGTTATTAAATAAAGTAAGCTGCAAAGTCCCACGTCCTTGTAAATATTTGTCTGGCTTCTAGCGCATATTGCCGCTTTCTAAACTTGTGCTCGCTTGTCAAAGAGCATGAGATGCTGTGGAAAACTGGCTTTGAAGGAAGCGCAACAAATATGTATGATGTATCCCATGAAATGACGTAGTTATTTAATCAAGCATCAAAATTATTTTCCTGTACGTTAATCAAGCGCCCAAACTATTTTCCTGTACCTAATCAAGCGTAAAAAGTTTTTTTTGTTCATTAATCAAGCATCAAAATTATTTCCTGTAGGCAAAATGGTTTCCTTATTTGCGAATGTTGACCAGAAAAAATGTCAGCGATTATGATTCGGCAGCTCGGGCACCCGCTTTATCAGCATGAGTTCCAGTGATGCAGTCAGACACGCACATGCAAGACTGAACAGTTGAAGCTGGCACTGAGCATGCTCGAAATCCGACTTTATAGAGCCGTATTTGTTGCTGGGAAGCATGCGACAGAGCACGATGCAGATGGTCGCGCGATCGGGTTCCCAAATAACTTTTGATGAGATTTTAATGGTTTCCCTCAATGTAATTTGCTGCTAGAATGTTGGAAAAGGAGCTTGTGTTTCGATCACTTATTTTTATAGTTTCTTTGAGAAAATTTTTTGCGTTTTTGGTATTACAGTGCATTTGAGGATGATGCAATCGTGGGCAGTCTGGAGATTGCATCTCATCAATCGTAAAAATTAGAGTAATTTCATCTCAAAGTGGCAAATAAGCGATATTTACGTTCTTAAAGGACTAGGTACTTTTAAAAAGTGTCCATTATTATCCTCAGAAAATACTGCCTCCGGTACTGACAGCATGCCTGAAGGCATGCGAGTACTGCGCTGAGTGACTGAGTTCACTCATTCTTTTCTCTCATTATGCTAAAAAGAGGTAATGAAATGCAAGCAATCACATGCGAGGTTTTCTTCATGTCTGTTTCATTAACTTTAGTTGGCTTCTGGTAACAAGCTCGAGCTGCGTCAAAAGCAAGAACTTATTTGCATGCGACCAATTATCGAATTACAAATGCGTAAAAGTCTACGGTAATTGCTCTTGAGATTTAAGTAACTCGTTTACCAAACATGTCATGTGGGAACACTGCGCAAAAGTCTACGGTATTTGATACTAAGATTTAATTATCTCAAATTTCCAATTTCATTCAGCCCGTGTGCTACACGTTAGAATTTACCCCCGACGAGTCACCACTGAAAATTTTTGAGGATGTGAATCTCTTCAAAATTTCCTTGTTTGCTATATTTTCCTTCTCCGCTGAAACTACGGCTCTGCTGGGGGAAATTTCTGCTTTAAAACGGCTAGTCCTTATAACAGATAAGGCATAAACGTGTCACGTTTTTAAACATATTTGTCTGGATTGTTACACACATAACAGCTTTCTAACCAATGTACTTGCCTGTCAATAAGCATGAGAAGCTGTGGAGAACTGGTCTTGAGAGAAATTCGCAACACCTCCAAACAGCACGAGAGCCAAGACGGCACTGAGAAGGATGCTGTGTTGCTAGCTGCAACCTCGCATCCGCTACAATATCTTGAAGTACACACGTCATCTAAAAGTATAACATCTCATAAAGCTTTTAAACCAAACTCAGACCTCGAATTGGGAGTAAGTCTCTTAAAATGTTCATCCTAGCACAGACAATAACTCCAGCATCTTTACCTCACACAGAATTTTCCGTCGACCCAAAGTTCTTGAGTGGGTGCAGTATTGCCAGACGGTTGACTCAAGCACAGAAAATTCATGGTAAAATTGGCTCGACACCGGGGGCGGTCTTGAGGCGTTTTTAAAAGAAACGGACGGACTTGATGGAGCGGAAGTAACTTCACATTTGTTACGGCGCTTCTGCCCTCTCAATAAGAAAGGAACTCTGGTGAACGAGCGCTCCAAATACGACTGAGCCTCTCTTCTCTCGGGCATTCTAGCGTTCCTCTGCATCTTTTTACCTGGAGGAAATGACTCAGTCAAACGGTTGTAATTTATATCCCACGTATATCTTCAGATCACGAGCTACTACAGCCTATGAGAGAAAGGAAATATTTATATACGATGAGCGTGCAAAAGCTGTACATTCACACAAAAACCGTGGCTAACAGGATAGTAACTGGCTGAATGACATTCTATACCGGGACTTTGAAACATTCTCTTGCACTATGAAAGACTGGAGATACATTGTCATTATATGGTAGTAAAAACGTGAGCAGATCTACCATGGAGCTACTCAAGGCACGAACAACAAGCGTGCATTTTGTAGCTCCAGAGTACAAGAATTTTTTTTTCTTTGAACGGACAGAAATGAAAGCACTTTTCAATTTCATTCTCATATATGAAGAAAATTTCTGTAAGCAATGCAGAAGTGTTTTGCCGCATCCGTATGTGAGTGGCAAGGTCGTGGAGAAATAGGAGAAACTTGAATTCTTGGGTCATATTCGAACTTCAACTAACGTTGATAAATCTTGATCCCAAATGTTTAACTACCATCAGGCGTTTATGACACCCTGGGACAAATTTCTGTGTGCATAGGAAGAAAATTGGTCCCTCAAGGTTTACCTGCAGTTTGAAGTTCACGTGTAAAGTGACTGCAAGCCTAACAAGTCATCTTTGACGGAACAGGAGAGTGCTGAAGACAGACATGGTAAATGTCATACGCCTTTATTAATTAAAGCATGTCCTTATAATTGCTCGCATTCAGTTATACAATATTAGTACAAGTTTCTTGAAATATATTTATCAGCAGTTCGTTTCCTCTGCTCACCGCTAGGTGAAGCCACATTTGTGGTCTTTCTCTGTGTTGAAGTCTGACACTTCTGTTTTATGGGCACCTGCTCTGGAACGACTCCAGGCCCTCTTTGGCTGCCAGCAGCTCGATGAGTTTCCTAGGCTCATTCGCAGTTCCATCTTGAGGCAACTGTGTTATTGTTTTTTTTTGTCCTTGATGTGTGTAGTTGTCAGTAGTGTCAATTCATTGTGAAGTATTACCCATACAGCTCTGGATCGGGATAAAAAATTTTGATACCATTTCTCCCGCAGTTTTTGATTGTACATTGAATATTACCAATTCTAGCGAATACTTTTTATCGGGCTTTGGACCATGAAGGGGAAAATGACATTTCTCATCCAACTCTGGTTCGCGCGTTGGATCATTTTCGCTACAGATTTGAATCGAGAGTCGTTCTCATCCACCATTATATCGATCATTTCGTTATTTTCGATTCATCTATATAGTGGATGTTGGATTATCAAGTAAAATTCACTATACGGTGATCTTGCACGCGCTGCACACACAAGTAACCGTATATGTCATCACACAGCATGCATTGTTGGACGCGATGAACTTAATACCAAGACGAGTCGCTTTGTGGTGCATCAGAATTCAAAAGAAGTTCATGTGATGGTGGAAATGTCATTGATTCATTAAATACTAAGACGAGTCGCTTTATAATGTATAACAATTCAAGAGGAATTCATGTGATGGTGGAAATGTCATTGATTTATTTCCCCTATAAACCAAAAATATTAACTCTGCGTTAAAACGATTTTTAGAAGCAACTTCTTCCCTCGCACTTGGAATCCTTTATTTGAACTTCACAACAGCTGAAGAGATTACTGGCTAAGGATTCCTTTATTTTAACTTCACAACAGCTGAAGAGATTACTGGCTAAGGAATCCTTTATTTTAACTTCACAACAGCTGAAGAGATTACTGGCTTAGGAATCCTTTATTTTAACTTCACAACAGTTGAAGAGATTACTGGCTAAGGAAACCTTTATTTTAACTTCACAACAGCTGAAGAGATTGCTGGCTAAGGAATCCTTTATTTTAACTTCACAACAGCTGAAGAGATTACTGGCTAAGGAAACCTTTATTTTAACTTCACAACAGCTGAAGAGATTACTGGCTAAGGAAACCTTTATTTTAACTTCACAACAGCTGAAGAGATTACTGGCTTAGGAATCCTTTATTTTAACTTCACAACAGCTGAAGAGATTACTGGCTAAGGAATCCTTTATTTTAACTTCACAACAGCTGAAGAGATTACTGGCTAAGGAATCCTTTATTTTAACTTCACAACAGTTGAAGAGATTGCTGGCTTAACGGGACTAAAGCATGTGTGCGCACTGCACTGAGATGAGTCTAATCCAAAGCACGACGTCCCTCCGAAGTAGAGTTTGTCAGGTAAGCGACTCCACCGAAGAACATCAAACTCCTTGTCCTTGATATGGATGGACTCGACGCATTGAACAGATGAGGCTATCGAAGTTTACAACAAGCCGTCGTGTTCTAGCAAGAAAGCAAATGATGGAGCTACATCGTGACAGCGTTACAAGATTGGGCTTCTATCGTGCCAAAATTTTCAGATTCAAGCATTCTTCATGTTAAATTTGGGTGAAGAATTCCCGTTCAGAGGCCGAGTATCGTGTACCCCAGGTTCTTAGTGATTTTCATGGATAAATTACGTTTTTAAAATGATCGAATTAATTATTTTGGTCATGGAACATCAATGTGGCAATCTTACTTTGCATGTGAACGTCTCCAGGCATCACTGCCATGCTCGAGCTGGACACAAGCGTCTCATTTTGACGGCTTACTAACTGACGAATAGTGCGTAAGTGGACCGTACTTTAAAATATTTTCCTTCAAGTGCGAACTTCAGAACAACTCAGGTTTCTCAGCGACAATCTCATGCTAGTGAAACCCGATTAGCATTTCAAGTAAATTGTTCATTTGTTTTTTTTGTTTCGCTGTTTATGACTTTCAATATGCGTTCAGAATCTTCTCTTAAATATTTTCTACTTTTTTATGCAATGTACATTGCAAGTTTTTCAATCTATGTACTTTGCTCTTTGTTGACAAGGTTTATTCTTGTAGTTTGTTAATATGTATGGCCCTGTTGCGTCACGGCTGACAGCAGCTGGCTTCCATGCCGAACACCTGTCAGCCACATGGGTAAGCTGACGGCTGACCACACCTGGCTTCCAGATCTCTGTACTTTCAGCCACAGGGCTGGTCTGACGGCTGACCACACCTGGCATCCAGATGTGTGCCCCTCCAGCCACATGGCTTAGCTAACCGCCAGTGGCATCCACATCTTTGGACTTTCAGCCACATGGCTGGACTGACGGCTTACCGCAGCTGGTTCATTGACTGGCCCCGACGAAATGAGGTGCCTGGCTGGGATAATGGAGCACCTAATGTGCCACTCTGCTCTCCTCTAATTCTCTCGCTCACTCCGCTCCCTGCGCCGCTCCTGCCCTTGTGTGAGGCATCTGCCCTTTCTCGGCTTTTGTGCGGCTGCTGTCATGCCTAATGGAGGGGGTTTAGTCATGTTGGTGTAGAAGCGTAATACTTTTTTCGTAATATTTAATTGAATAAATAATGAACTAGAGCACTCTAGAACGCTGTAAAACTCTCTTTCATAATGGAGGTGGTTTGCCATGCTGGTGTTTCAACAGAATATATTTTTCTTATAGTTAACTGCTTAAATACTGAACTAGAAAACTCTAGAACTTTCTCATTAGCACTCCTATACTAACGTGGCATGCGCTCCTCCCTGAAAGTTCATGCGCTTTGATGCTTAAGTTAAACGCTCTTACGCTTTGCAATTTAGCCATCATAGTTTTAGAACATAAAACTCATTTTCTGGGTAGTTCAGCCATTCTAACACGAAATTAAATCACTTTTTCTCAAGGCTCTTAATCCTGTTTGAATTGAAAGTAGTGGATGTACGAGTAGTTGAGAAAAAGAATTACGACTTACTCAAATAAGTTCACTTGCACTTTTAGAGTGAAGTTAATTCCGTTCATAGGCTTCAAACCTAAACACATTTGTTTCAGCCTTTGTTTCTAAGGGGCAGTTCAAGCCTACTCTTGTTTCATCCAAGCTATTCAAACAGAACGCATGATCGCAATGTATACTTCATCAGTCACAAGCTCCCATAAAGTTGTTGACCAGCTGCAAATCGTTGTCAACACTGCTCCGCCTAATTAATTTCAAATGTTTCGCAGAAATAATTCCTTGGCAAATTTGGCCGAAGAAAATTTCCATTTTAGCAAACGGTATCATGCATGCTACAGTTTGCTGTGATCAAGTGTTCTTCTTTCGTAAAAATTTATGAAAAGCTTAGAAATTTAAACTAAAATTATTCTGTGTTAGGGCAATCAGCATCTCAGGAATCGGTACACAATTGAGGATTTAAAATAGATACTACCTGATTCATTAAAGGGATCTGCTGATGTGTCCTTCTTGATCTGTACCTATTGATCGGTCCCTGCTGATGAGTTCCGTCCCTAGTGATAGGTTCCTGTTAAGAACCTATTGACAGGGATGTCCCTGTCCCCTGTTGATAAGCACGTCCCTGTTGATAGGTACGTCCCTGTTGATAAGTATATCCCTGTTGATAGGTATGTCCCTGTTGATAGGTATGTCCCTGTTGATAAGTACGTCCCTGTTGATAGATATGTCCCTGTTGACCGGTCGATCCCTATTGATAGGTAGTTCCCTATTGAAAGGTAAGTCCCTGTTGACAGGTACCTGTTAACTATCTATCGAATGCCAGCCCTCACTGCCCGCATATCACAGTAAGCATATGCCACGCAGGGCACGGTGTTCACGCGATGCGTCTATGTGGGCTGTGTAGACCGACGGAGCTGCAGGGCCTCTAATTGAGGTAACTTTGATGTTCAGAGTGTCCTTTTGCGAGGCCTGCCCGGAGGCACGCGCGCCCGCTAACTTCGTCAAATTGGTTGACGGCGACGCATAGCGACGTACCGGAATAGGGTCCGAACTTCCTTTCAAAGAGCTGCTGCATTGGTGTTGATCTGCTCTATAAAGAGAAATGCGTGGTGGTTGAGGTTGTGAAATTTAAGTGAATGGGTATTACTTCTCCTGCTTGGCTAAATATTGTGGGTTTACTGAAATATGATAAGATAGTGCACGCCATGTCCTCAAATTTCACGGGATAAAAAGCTAAGCAGACATTTGGCCGAATTTTGCTTAACTCGAGTATCACGCTTAATAGTAACAAAGAGATTCTTCGCTCTAATAGACATTATCTGAGCGCTTCAGCGGAAGAGACATTAGGTTATTTCAACTGTCAACACAACAAACTTGCTCGTACAGGCATTTAGCTGACTAAAATATATATTTTCTTCATAAAGTTCGTATTTGAACAATTTACTCACTCTCAATGCCATGGAAAAACACCCAACCTTGTATAACTTCCCCCAGGGGATACAACTGTTGTATCTATGGGAATTAGCGCTCCCAGGGGGACTATGTGAGGGCCCGAGCTAACGGTTAGCTAGGTAGGCTTTCTTTTTATTGAAATAGAATAGGTTTTTGTATTGTAACGGACCATATTTTTTTATTTCACTATTGTCCTGTTTTTTAGCACCTACTTCTTTCTTCTTCAACTTTTTCTTGTTTCATGAACTTCTTTCTTAGCTTACTGTTTCTGTGCACCTTGTGCATAGATTCCGCGTTCCCTCAACTCCATACTAAATGGTGATTTCCTCCTTTCTCTCTTAGAACATCTTTGTCGTGGTACAGGGAGGCTAGAACTTTCTTATGTAATAATAATAATAGTAATTATTTCGTATAACCAAGACCTACTCAAATATTAGTACTACCAGAATACCTTAAATTTAGTTTCAACCACAACATTATCCTTAACGGTAACCTCTCGAACGAAATTTCTTTGAAACTCATGACGTAGTCTCATTCAACTCAAGCTATACCATTATAAAGTAACATAACTTAGCTCTTCCAAGCATTGTGGTGCTAAATATGAACCATGATGTGGTAAACATTTGGTACGGTTCTATTCCTCAGTAGATATAATTTGCGCAATAAGTTTTGTTGAATTGCGTGTGTGTGTATGTATGCTGTGGCGACTGGCGTCCTCAGGGGATGCTGTTCGATTTCCTCAGCTATAGATAGGCCTTCTGGAATTGTCTTTCATGCTAACTTTGCATCGTTCAGTTTTCATGCTCTCTCCGTTCTCTCTTCTTAGTCTATTTTTCCCCTTACTTCAAAATTTGTTGTTCCTACACTCAGAAAAACCTGTGTCGGAACACACCTTCACAATAGATTCCCTCCCCGTTTCCTGAAGTACAAGCTGTATAATCCCTTTTCTTCATCTTAAGATCGTCTTTGCTATGGATGGGGGAATCTTAACACGTTTCCAGGGGGCATTGGGTCATATGTGTACCATTCGTTAAATTGCTCATTCACGTACCGGTATGAATGAACGACGTTTACTCTGTTTTGCGATCATTTTAGAAAATTGTTTTCATACGATAAGAAATGTTATTGTACAATTGTATTTTTCATATTTCTTAGGAAGGCTAAAAATGTATTCTAGCAGTAAAATCTAAATCCCAATTCTGCTAATTACAACCTAACCAACCGTTAACAACCGCGGAAACGCCGTGAAAGTGTTAAACTAAGATGTTAGCAATAAAGTGAAGGTTGTCCGAACGAATGATGCCCGTAAATCATATTGTGTCAACTTGAAAATCGCGTCCCTGAACGAAAATTTTTCGTTTATCCTGTATATACGAAAAAGAAATATTATTGTTATCATCACAATAATAGTGGTAAAATTCAACAGCATACTCATTTACTTCACGTTTAAACTAACATTTTCTAAAACTAAAGAGTGATTTTGCGCTAAATTCATCTTATAAGCGAGTCCAGTATGAGGTCGCAGCTCCTGAGACTTGCTCAGTATAGTCAATAATGCTTCACTTTTGCTCGGCATTTTTACTTCGGAGGAGCTGAAGTTCTTTTTTTCTTTGTCTTCCTCATTCCCTCTTGTTTTATAACTTTTTTGAGAAAACTTAAACTTGATAACGTTTATTTCGATGTCGCGAGTCCCTCACGGAAAACCGCTAAGAAACGCCGCACTCCAGTTTCAAACGAGCTCGGCCAGAGGCACCGTCAAACTTTGAGCTCAATTTTCTTCCATGCGCATCGAACTTCGCCAAATTTTGGTCATAGAAGAACGGCACAAAGAGTTCTGATGAACAGATTTGACAAATTGTTCTGTGAAGTTTCAGTTTCGCCTGGTAAGATGCTCGCTGAAAGCTAATACGTCATCTGATCCGTCTAGTAACCCAATGACATAAATATTGTCGAGCAGGAGAACACTACTGTACAAATGGAAGCTCCAGTTTCTGCTCTATTATCCGAGTGTTTGTGATAATATAAAGCGAAGAGAGAGGAGCCGTTAGTTGCTAACCCAACCAGAAATAATTTCTCTGACTCTGCCAGCGTAATAATTTTTTGCTTTGGATACAACGTGAGCTGTACTTGCGTCATTTGTCGGAAATTCATTTGTTGTTGAGTGCCTGTTCACTAAATATCTTGTAGCTTTTATTGTGTTCCGTTTCTACGAACGATAAAATACATTAACTTGAGAGAGGAAAATTGATTTAGGAATGCGATGTTTTTGTACTGTTCTCCTCCTCAGTAGATATATAATCAAAGCGATAGGTTCTGGTGAATTGCGTGTGTCTACCTTAGGCTGGGGGGACTGGTGCCCTCAGGGAATTCTGTTCGATTCTCTCAGCTAAAGGTAGGCCTTCGGGAATTGTCTTTCATGCTTATGACTGTAGAACTAAGTTCGATATTATTATGGGTCACATGCAAAACTGAAACGGAACCCCTCTAAATTTTATCAAATGTGAGTTGAAATGTACTATATTTCTACGAGTTATGGTAAAATGCGAAATGTGGCACAGAGGCTGAGAATATTTCATACGTTAAAGAGATGTGTAAATTGATCTAACTTCTCACCTACGACTAATAAGTCGATAAACGTTTCTTTTGAATTACACCCAAAATCTTGACAAGAGTGTGGGGAGACATTGTTTGCATTTTTTCAAAACATGAATTTCTCACGAATAAAAAAGAAATGCTTCATAGTGTCAAATTCAAACAGAGAGACCCAATTTAAAACCATTTCATAAAGCACTGTCGGAAATCACAGTTTAGCATTCGCTGGGGGCCCGGTTTTGCAGCCTACTTAACCCATTTGCGGTCAGCGTCATTTTTGAGGGACATTAAGAAACTAGTCACATCCTTCTAATATTCTAAATCCTTCGATAAAAAGTTTTCTCCGTACTAGATTTCATGAATGATTATTTAAAAGAAATTACCGCAATAATGCGTCCTGAAGCAAAATAATTTGTTCGATTTTGGGTTAAAGCTTTGGCAAATGATGTTTTCCGGTTATATTCTAATTACCGGATATTTTCTCGATTATAATTGATGGTTCGCACAACTAAAATAAAATGTTAGTTTATTTGCAGAGATGCGCAGCTATGAAAGACTTAGCATGAGGTTAAAAAATCGGAGACGTTGATTAATTCCATCATGTTTCTTTATTCCAAGTCAAAGTTGGTTGCCAATCATTTTTGAAACTGGAAATAGATTAGCGAAAATAAATACCCTTAAATACATATACAACATGTTGTTCATCTATCCTAAATTATTAATAGGCCTAAATTTGATCAGGCACATTTCCTGCAAATACTCTAGAGCGATATCTTCGTTATGTCTTGGAGTTTTCGTTGAAAATATTGCTGTTTCATGCATAGAAGTCTCAAACTGAGTTTCTCATTGTAACAAAAAATTATTTTGGTAAAGTTAAGGCACCCAGAGAATTTCTGAATTCTAGGAAGTTTCATTAGTCGAATTATTTTGCAGTTTCGCGTGCACACAAGCAGAGCTGTACTTTACTGTGCTGTTTACATTATTCAGATGATTATATATTCTCTGATAATACGCTGATGTGATGGGTTAAATTGAATTTCAATATTTTACTGAAATTTAAAGGCAGTAAGTAATTTTGAAAATAGTTAACATCAACTGGATCGTGGCTACTTTAGTTTTAAGCATTTATGAAAATTGAGTTTGTGACTGCTGGTCGATCAGCAGCATTATGAAAATTCCATGTGATCACCGGCGGTTCAAGTTGCAGTCAAACTGTTAAAATTGGAAACCTTCATACCAAACCCTTCGTGCGAGGTCTGATGAAAATAAACATATCGAATGGACTAATCTCACAAACACTCGTGAATATCGTTTATCAAACTTCAGGACCAACATCGAAACGATCGCTCATGGAACGTCAAGCTCTTGTGTCGTACCATAGCGGATTTCTTTGCTGCAAAGGCCTGCCTTCAGACTGTATCAAGGGATTCCAATGGGCATTCCGGACAGGATCTCTTCTGGAGGCAGCGCTGCCGTCGACTTTAACGTCGCTTCTGACTTGATTTTGAAGGGTGTTTCGCTGGACCCCGATGTCGTACTCGAAGCAAGACTGATCCACAGCTGTCATAGACCCCGCCAACGGGATGCCCTTCCTTATCAAGTCTCGTTTCAGTTTTCCCACGTCCTCTGCCATGACTGCGCCGGGAGTCATGAACGTGTAGGCGTATTCTGCAGTCGAAAAAACCATGTCATTAGAACAGGCATACGGGACTGTCGTGGTCAATATTGACGCGTTGACTGCGCATTGGCACATATGTGTACCACTTGGTTAGCTGCTCATTTACTTACCAGTATCAATGAAAAGCATTTCAATTAGTTCACTGCCTTTATTTAATTACCCTATGGCGCACAAGTTAAAATGTCATCGTGTTATGTTATTCTCTGCTGACCTGCATGGAAGAGCCCGAAGTTGGTGCAAGCCACGAAGACTTCTTTGTCGTCCTCCACCAGCACGGGGTACAGCCTCACGTTGCCTGTCACGTCCGACCCCAGCACTGAAACGTAATGCAAATTTAGGACTCACGTCACTACGGAATGTAAATTTAGGTCTCACGTCACTACGTAATGCAAATTTAAGCCTCACGTCACCACTTAATGTAACTTTAGGTCGAACGTCACTACCTAATGTAATTTTGTGTAGAACGTCAGTACTTGGGTTGGACCGCTTGTATAAGTGGCCATTGCTGCCTGGTCGAGGCATGTTGCCTGTATTGCTAATTGTGTGAAGAATTCTCCATAAAATGGGTATTTGCATTAATTCGAATTCATAATACGGCTAGCAAAAATTTCATATGCTTTTCTGTGTTATTGTTGAAGTTATAGCGTTAAAATTGGCCTCTTTTATTAATGAAAACAGGGTGAGGATGGTGAAAACCAAGCTAGCAAGCTAACATGTTTTGTGTGTTGAACAGGATTTTTGGTCAGCTGTTTTTGCGAACTAATTCCATAATTTAAAATTGGTTAATAATTATGGAATTTGCGAGAGTAAAATAATTCAATAACTATTGAAATCTTCTTATAAGAAGCTGTCGAAGATCAGGAGAGATACTTTTTTCAAAAGATTAACAGATTTTATATGATCAATTAAATCAAGCCGAACGTGAACTTCTCACTGGGTTACTTGGGAAAGACTTCAATCATCTGAAAAAAAAAAGTCGAGTGCCCTATGTTAATTGTAAATTCAGGTTCTTTAATGATCTTCTATCTCATTACTGAAAACAGATTGCTGAACTTTGTCTTGCGTTATTTTTGAAAGCTAAACGCATCTAAGTTTCAAGATGCAGGCAAACCACACCAACATGTATTCTAAGATTATTTTATATAATTATATGTATGCATATAATCTCTACAAAAGTTCTATATGTAAATAGACAGGTACTGACGGTAGATTCAGAATACGTTCCAACTCAAAGGAAAGTTTTCTATAACCTCGTCCTGCGTAAACTCATCAGAGTTGTGTGAAGCAAACACAAGTTATAGAACACAATAAATGGTAACTCTATATTTGTGTATTGTAGTGAACAGTTCACAATTGTACGCATTTACCAACAAATTTTCGCAGAGACCCTCATTTTCATACACGCCTCAGTTCACACGAGATGCGAACTCCCTTGCTGCATAAAAGTGAACAGGTCATAATTGTCGACGTTTACTTACCAGTGGTTACTCACCATTTGCACATCTCAGCACACACAGTCCCTACTCAAACCCGGCACATGAGTTGGTAGCTGTGACGGAGCCGTGCAGTCTTACATTTTAAGATGATGCGAATCCAAGCACCAAACACTCCCATCAGATTTAGAGCTAATACAGCAATAACTGTTCCACAGATTTTGTTGTCAAATTCAACACTTTAATACTTCCAACATTCCTTAATAACATAATGAATGTTGAAGCTAATGTCATAACACGTATAGCGATTACTAACATAAATTTTCGAACGCCAATTCAGCATAAGAAATTTGCTTGTAAATTAGAGCGATGGTTTTAGTTTTCACGAGTGGCCCCCCAGAGCAGAAGTTGCTGAGGCACTCGTGCTCGTGTGAACCGTCCAACGCGGCGTCGTAATATGTTTGCCGGAAGCGTGAGGGGCTTCAATATTGCGACGCTGAAGCTGTAATCGCGGAGGCTTTAGGGCTTTTTGCCCACACATTCAAGTTGTTATGTTGACCTGCGAGCGGGCCCCGTACCCTCGAGTGTATTCCTGGCTAGCATCCACTGGATTGAACGGATTCACACTAAGTTGGACGGACGTACTCTCGCGCGTGTTTTGCAAGCATCCACTAGATTGATCGGAAGATTAACACTAGATTGAACGGAAGATTCACACAAGATTGAACGGAAGATTCACACTAGATTGAACGGAAGATTCACACTAGATTGAACGGAAGATTCACACTAGATTGAACGAAAGATTCACACTAGATTGAACGGAAGATTCACACTAGATTAAACAGAAGATGCACACTAGATTGAACGGAAGATTCACACTAGATTGAACGGAAGATTCACACTAGATTGAACGGAAGATTCACACAAGATTGAACGGAACATTCACACAAGATTAAACAGAAGATTCACACTAGATTGAAAGGATGATTCACACTAGATTGGACGGACGTACCCTCGTGAACGGTCCTTGCTAGCATTCACTAGATTGAAAGGAAGAAAAGCTCAAAACGGTGTCGCTTGTTTCTCTATTAAATTCGATTGTTGTCTGGAATTAGTGTTCATTTTAAATATAAACGGTATTTTGCTACTGAAGCCACGGCATTCACATTTCCTACGTGGAAAAAAAGTACATCACTTTGTCTCCAATTCGAATAACCTATTCATCATTTTGAGTCAACGCTACTTTACCAAATAATAATCTCAGAAGCAGATCTTTTTCTATGTTAATAATTAGGATTAGATTGATAAATATAGCTTACGGAAAGCTCTAGGACTTGTAAAAAGAGGTTCCCCGAAATCTTGAGCTGTACTTTCGAGTCAGACTGAGGCAAAGTAACTGTTCGTTGCTATATGGTCTAAATCAGAGCTCCACCCGGATTAGTCGTTCCCTCATTAACTTCGTAATATTGCGTGAGGACTTAAGTGAAGTATTCCGTACCTTTGTTCGCATCAGATATTAAATGTGTGTAAATATTAAATGTATGTAGAAATATTTGTTGATAAGGCAAACAATTCGTTCCCCGAAACTTGCTATTCTCAGTCAATCGTGCTCAAGCATAACTTTATTTAAACTGTCGCAAATTTTCTGAAAAAGAAAAAGCATAAGTTGATCGAAACTTGCAACACTCACAGCCAATGGTGCCCATGTCAAGCCTGATGTAGCCGGGCTGCTTGAAGGCCGATGGGACGACGGTGTAGGAGCCGGTCACCGTGCGCTGAGCGTTGCTTCTGCTGGAACACGACTTCCTTACTTACACGAAACTCAATGATCGGTGTGGGCTTAGTTTGTGCTTTGAGCATTAAAACATGACTTCCTTACTTCCATGACACTCAATGATCGTTGTGGGAAGCTTAGTGTGCGCTGTGAGCATTACCAGCTCACGTAAACTAAGCGAATTGTTAGCATGACATTCGGTACTCTGAAGTTTGAGTACAGCTGCTAATTTTATTAGCATTTTTTTCGCGTCAAATTTTCAGCGAGCTCGAGTTAGAAGCAAAGTGAAAATTGTTCTGAAATGTTAAATGAGTGTAGGAAACAACCTACTGTGCTTTGGAATAAAACTAAACACGAGGTGCTCGTCTTGAGAATATTAAGTCATTGAAATATTATTTTAGATGAAGTATGATGTTGAGATATGATCCGTCGCACGTTTCTCACGCAGCAAAACTATCTAAGCTTATTGCTGGGTGCTATTTTTTCCATGCCAAATCGCTCTTCATATAACTTGTAAAATACGAGCTTGAGAAGTTCAAATCCATTCTTTGTTTCGACTGGCACAGTAAAAACAATTATTATGCTTCTCATTCTTAATATTTTTGTGATAAGTTCAAATCATGAAAGTAATTTCTGATTTGCATTA
This sequence comes from Platorchestia sp. MABIK, assembly GCA_014220935.1. Taxonomy (NCBI): domain Eukaryota; kingdom Metazoa; phylum Arthropoda; class Malacostraca; order Amphipoda; family Talitridae; genus Platorchestia; species Platorchestia sp. MABIK. Next base: position 119,741 of record JACJUY010001745.1, read on the forward strand.
ATTGTTCTATGCATCTGATGAGATCAATGACTCAAAGTCAATGAAAAATCGTCGGCAGCTTAATCAAACGATGGCGTCTTATTTTTTATGTACATCAAATTCAAGATTGTTCGGATTTTAGGCAAAAAAATAGGGATGAATTTACGCATCCGCCAATTGACAAACTGAAGAGCTAAATGCTAGCCTTGGTTGAAATGATTAGTGCAATGAGTAAGGCAATAATTATATGAATAGTGTTTGTTTGAGTTCAATTTTATACAGCGATGTTCAAGCTTACACTCACCGCTGGAACATTTTTTGAACATTCAGCATCTCACAACTTTAAGACAACGCTGGCCAACATTGAACGTTCACTTGCATCCAACACAACGCATGAAAACATAACTACCATAGAGCAATAAATGCAGTACTGATACAAAGATCATCAAGCGTCGGCTCACAGGTCTTTGTAGGAGTAGGTGAAGACGCCTCCGTTTTGCAGGCGCAGGTACTGGCACGACTGGTACCGCTCTGAGATGGTACCTGACGACAGGTACGGCACCACGCCCCCTCTCTCCACCAGCTGCTCACCACCACAGTGCTCTTATTATACCAATTGTGTTTGCCTTGCATTTAGCTTGATTTGTAATATTTGAACTTATTTTTACATTCTCAGGTTAAAATAAAGCAGATACGGCCCGCTCAGGGAGAGACAGCTATTGGCTTTGTGGAAATTAGCACTTCCAGGGGGAAAATGTGAGGGCCCGAGCTGATAGTTAAGTAGGCCTTCTTTTTTGTTGAAAAAAATGTTTGTGATTTCAAGGACCATCTTTTTTCGGTTCACTGCTGTCCTGTTTTTTAGCATTTACCACTTTTTTTCAATTTTGATCTTGTTACATATTCTTATTTCTCAAATTACTGTTTCTATGCCCTTTCTGCATAGATTACGCCTTGCCTTAACTCCATACTAAGTGGTGCCTTCCTCCTTCCTCTCTTTGGATCGCCTTTGTTACGGATAGGGAGACTTAAACTAACAAATAATCTAATGTAATCTATTTAACAAAACCTAAGAGTAGATTTGGGCGGTAAACAACTCTTCTTAAGCTAGCTTATCTTCGCAAATTTCTTAGCCGTAAACAACCTGCAACGGTAAAAAAATGCAACTGAGCAACTCCAAAGCTCGCACTTCCAGAATTTAGGAGATTTTGAACTATTTGAAAGATGTATTCATCAAAAACAATTACATTACTGCAAGTTAAATACAGGATAAACTAAACATCTAACGATCAGCATGTTAGCCCTGTGGTTCAAATGAACTACGAGACTTCAATGGCAACCCATACGCAAAAATTCAAATTCAAATGCAAGCGAGAACTCCGTCATTATAAACGGGACTTCCGTGGTAACACATACGCTGAAATACGAAATACATTTTTTATTTTCAATTTTCAAACAAGAACTCCACTGTTGCGACTGACCTGGCTGATGCGCTCCACATTGAAGCTCTCCGACGTCTGGTATTCCGGACACGCACCGGCTCCGTACACCTGCGCCTGTGTTCCTCCTGCTGCCAACACTACTGCAGCAGCCAACATCCACCACCGCGTGCTGGCGCCCATCGTGTTCCTGCGGGGGATGTGTATGATAACACGTTGAAAGCGTTGCGTTCAACTGTAGTTCAATATAAAACTCGAATTTAAATTCGAATGTGATTAGCAAATTTATAAATACCAAACATTAAATACCACAAATTTAGAAAAGATTGGTAAAATTTTTTCAAACGATCCATCGGTAAATTTTAACAATCTTTTAAAATTATTAGTATTTAATGGACCCTGTTAATGTGGTTTTTAGAAAATTGATGGTAACTCTTGACTTTAAACATGAGTTGAATGTTTAACCCATCGCAGTCAAGGTGTTAAAGTATAACAGTGGGCGTTGGTACTCTGGTGTTTTGTGGCTGCTACATCCAAGGCGTTAAAGTTGGTGTTGATGATATGTGGCTGTGTTGGTGATGGGGGTGTAGTTACAAGGGATGAAATTTGGCAGTGTTGGTGATGGGGGTGCAGTTACAGGGGATGAAATTTGGCTGTGTTGGTGATGGGGGTGTAATTATTAGGGATGAAATTTGACTGTGTTGGTGATGG
>JACJUY010001746.1:14732-32981 GCA_014220935.1 Platorchestia sp. MABIK
CAATTACTGCTGGTTTTTGCAGTGCCAACTTTGTCAATGACTGCTGATTTTTGCAGTGTCAACTTTGTCAATTACTGCTGGTTTTTGCAGTGTCAACTTTGTCAATTACTGCTAATTTTTGCAGTGTCAACTTTGTCAATTACTGCTGATTTTTGCAGTGTCAACTTCGTCAATTGCTGCTGGTTTATGCTGCCTTTTCCAGTTAATTTTTGCACTTCCTGCCGATTTTTGTTTCCAGGTGTCGGCACACCAAAATGATGTTCAACATACCCTTCTCACTCAGACAGGCAGCAAAGGGAAGAAAGAAAGAAATAATGTTTCGTCCAGATACCCCGATAGCTGCTCGGAATAATCATGATCACGCTAATTGAGTTAACATGCGTCGCTGTTATTGGTGTAGTGCTTAAGTCGCTTGTTTTCACGAGTTAATTTTTGTTTCGAGTGATACGTTTTGTTAATCAATTATGTTTTGTCTACGGCCAGTTTGTACTTCCTTATTGGCAGCATTTCTCTGTCATGCTCTTCGAATTTTGAGAAGGCATTCAACTTCATAAGCCCCCCTTTTGCAGGCGGTCGATGTATATGCTTTTTATTTTGACCATTTGTTATTCCGTTCGCGCTGCACTGCAATACCTCCTGCACCGAGCTGCTGGAGATGACGGCAACTGTACGCTCAGGGGGGTACAACTATTGTATCTATGGGAATTAGCACTCCCAGGGGGAAAATTTGGGAGGGCTCGAGCTGAGAGTTAGGTAGGCCCTCTTTTTGTTGAAATAAAAAATTTTTTTTTTGTTATGGAAAGGACCTCTTTTTTGGTTCACTGCTGTCATGTTTTTCAACACCTACTACTTTCTTCTTCAACTTTTATCTTGTTTCATGAACTTCTTTCTCTACTTACTGTTTCTATGCCTCTATGCCCGTTCTGCATAGATTCCGCATTTCCTTCTCTCGATATTGAATGGTGCCTTCCTCCTTCCTCTCTTTGATACGCTCTCTCTTGTGCTCGCCATAGCCGTGTGTGTATAGGACCTGACTCCGTGCGGGGAGACCCGGGTTCGAGTCTCGGCGCTGGTGGCGATTTTCTCCGTTGGGTATAGGAGAAAAATTCTAAGCACAAACCCCTCTCTACCCAGGTGTCTGAAATGGGTACCGGTCTTTGACCGGGGGAAAGCGTCATGGCGTCCTGGTGTTAGTTCTAAGGCATTTGAAAAACCAATGTAAAAGGTGATATGAATCATGCTTCAATTGGAAATAAAGCATCCGTAGATGCCGATGTGGTTTGTAGCGTTTAGGGAGGCCTAAACTTACGTACAATATAACATAAATATGACGGCGACTGCCACCACGTATCGGCCAGAGCGCTGGGCTTCTCAATCACGTTGTGCTGCCACCGCCTCAGCCCGTCTCACTTGGGTCCATTTCCGAGTTGAATGTTAGACTGACATAGATATATTTTTTCTATCTAGAATGTGCAGATCAGCGATATTTTTGATTGGATTCATAAGGCATGGTGGAGATATACTAATAAACGCTCCCACGTGAATTGTGTTCCTAAAGTGTGCTCTATTCCTTGGGGTCGTTTTGGTGCTTACGAATAAATTATTTTGCAAATTACTAGAGTTTCCTTTTCCCAAAAAAGATTTTTTTCCCTTCACGAAAGTTTCGCTTCCCGATATGGTGGATTCAGTCCGTCTACCAGGTGGGAAAGAGCTCTCTCCAGAGGATTGTCCTATAGTATGTCGGGAAGATTACTTGCGACTCAGACTGTGCGCAAGGCTTAGGGACTATTCTCCTGAGTGAATGCAGACGGGGCCAGTACCGTACTCGCCGGCGTGCTGTGGAGAGTTCCGTATTATCGCTAATTACTCTGTTGGATTAGCGATAGTTGTAGGAAGCTGAAGCTGACGTGTTTGGTTATGTGCTAGTACAGGCCTAATTTTTTTAGGAGGCTTGTGCTGTGTGAAAAAGACCAATTTCACAAGTGAAAAGACCAACTAGCCAGCACAGTTCAAGTATTCGAGTAAAAAGAAAATTTGACAAGAAGGCTAGGCAACACCATATAATGTTTCCGTGATAGATAAACACTGCATTCGACGAGGCATGAGGTTTTAAATTTTAGATAAATTTGTTAATTTGTAACGAACGCTAACTCCAAACTTGCATTGATTACTTTTTGGTGCAAATAGGTATGTACTAGTATGTAAAACCGCAATAAGAGAAAACGCAGGTGTAAGTGAAAGTCCCTTCTTTTCAAACTCTGCGCAAGAACAACAACGTACAAACGTAGACAGTCCAAAGCTATCAGCAATTTTCAGGTCAACATTTCGAAGTTCCTCAATAAAATAAACTGAGACTCTAAAGGCTATTTCTCAGGTTTAGCATTATCAACCTTTACCTCCTGTTACAAGTAACTTTCCTTGAGCGTAATCTCCAATTTAGACGGATGAGTAAAGACCACGAAGAAATACGAGTGCGAAAAGGGTACACTCGTACCACCATGCGATCTGTATGATAACTTGTAATCTCACAGGAAAATTTTCATCAGTACGCCAATTTAAAAGAGTTGACAGTGCTAAGAGTCGTGCAATTGACTAATTGTCAAGATGAGCTGGTAGGCTAAAAAAATACTACGAAACGACAAAGTGAGACAAAGATGGGTCAGCCATCGACGCGACTCCTCAAGACGCGCGCCGCAGTTCCGTTCGGAAATTTTTGACATCCATGAACCCAAGTAGAATTATGCATAAAATGACAAAATTTGGTTTACTAATTGTTCATGTACCCAAGCGACAGGCTTTACATATACAAGGCGTGGTGCACAGTGTTCTACAGTAACAATTATTGTCTGCATACCTACCTGCTGGTGGTTCCGATCCAGACGAACGTCTGCCAATTGTGAAAAATTCGTTTTAGATCTAAGTTTAGGTATAATCAATTAAGAAGTGCGTCTAAGTAAAATGACTAGTTTTGAGCATACCCTTACAGCAGGCAACGTCTTGCTCGCAAGTAGCTGATCAAGTCAGAGGATGTATTGTTAAATAAATGGAAAATGCTTTCACGTCTTCTGAGTCCGAGATTAAGGTGATGATTGCATGGTAAACTTTAATTTGTAGCGAGTTGACGGGGATCGTTTTTCGTGTAGCTTTATGCAAGCTATTTGTCACAAACACCAGCGTTGTTCGAAACATCAACTACGCATTAGTGCCAGGTAAGACTCGCGCGCGTACCCCCAGAAATTAAAATAGAAAAATACATCCCGAGTTCGTTGTTTTTATGTCCGAAAAATTTTCATTCGGTGGAACGATAAAAGCTATCAATATTCTACGCAGCATTGCACTCATAGACAAGCGTTCGCAATGCTCAAAGCAACACCGTCACAACACGCCAGCTGGAACGTTCACACAAACTTCGATATCGATTTCCAGCTCCTTATTTGTACTCATTAAGAAGTCATGCTACGAAAATTCCTGATAAGGGATTCACATTTCCACTGAAAATTGGTGCTTCATCGGGAAAATTTTTGAGGATGAAGCTGCCAATTACAATGCATCTTGAAATACTGGTTTTTTGAGATCAAGTCTATGTGTGTATTTTCTTGTTGCAGAGCAAGTGTGTGGAGATGCGCTTTTCTCATGTCTCGTAGCATTGGTCAAATGTTTAGAGTGCAATTCGTGTCTCTGCTACCTGATGCCGAACTGCACTACATGTCTGCAGCACGTCCAACACATCAATCAGAGCATGATGGGCAAAGATAACAGAAACCGCTACAGCCTTGAGAGGCAATCATTCGATTAACTGGGGATGTATCAAGAGACGTAAATTAAGGGTACAATGAAAGAATAGAGAGAAGGATGTGTTCTTAATAACCTTTATTAACTGCATATGATGCAACATTTGTCTTAAAAATGTTTAATTGAATGACTTCCCTTGACAGATATTTTCTAGTAGATAATAGGCATGCAATGATGACTATTGAATTTCGAAGGCACGTTTCCGAAGAAAAGTATCAATGTCTGAGAGTTGTGAATGAAACTCAAACATTTTCTGCAGATTTCATATGTGCCTTGTTAGATCTATGTCTCGGTTATTACTGGTAATTTTGTTTCAAGAGAAGTGGTGGTTACTGAGAGGGGTGGGTTGACATCGGCTTCTAAGTTCAAAAGTTGCAATAACTTCGAGGCCATGAATGTTCATAAACTGAAATCGTGACTCTTATCATGGATGGCTAAGCGTGCCCATAGTTAAATTGCGATGCTCTTTCATGTTCGCGTTGCCAACTTCCACGAAGTATCTTGATCTTTAGCGTTGTAACAACAATCCAAAGAAAACTGAAGGAAATATTTGCAGGTATGAGTTGTGAGATATGTTTTTATATCATGTAGCACATAATAATATATGTTAAAAATATTACACTCATTTCACTGTATGTGCATACATGAACGCGTGCAGCTGTACATGCGTGTTACCGCTTGTTTCACCGGACCCAAGCGGCAGCGTTTCGTGAAGCCTTCATCGTGTTGACTGTAGCATTGCCACAGGCATAGGCCCGCATAGCCTGTTCAGTCTTTGTTGAGCAGTGATCGACGAAGCAGGTTGAGACACGTTGCCCGCGGTCGTTGCCGAGCCAGCTGCACAACAACAGCTGATGTATTGCACCCCTATAAGCGATCTATGCGTACTTGTACGAGAAGAAAAGATTTCAGTTACAATGAATAGCTTCTAGTGCTTGTGATTGCGTAATAATTAGCTACTTTGTTTACTTTTTGACAGTGAAAGAATTTTGAAGTTGGTAGCAACAACGAAGTTTGGTTGGAGCCCTCGAAGTGCTTGGCACGAAGCCACCACCTCCTCCGACTTAGCTGCGCCGAAACTCTTGAACTTCTTCATCGAAGGTAACGTTGTTTTTATACGAAGCTTGATTTGAATCATCTAATGCTTCAGCGTGATATCTTTTACAGTTTTTCATGTCTATTCGGCTTGTGAGTTCCGGCTGCTTAGCAGTGCGCGCGAAGCATCGACACGACATCTTTATTTTCAGCTGCTTCCTTTGTTGCACTTATTTTGGCTGCTGTGTAATACTAGGACTACCCTAGCCATCATTTCAATTACTTTCATTCGAGGAGCGTGGGTATTATTGTTCAGCATGTGCCAGTCTGACTCGCTCGGGTTTGGTTGTGGTGGAAGGTAGAGGTTGTTTCTAAAGAGCTGATTTACCGAGTATTTTTGAAACTGTGACAAACAAAATGAATGATTACCACTGCTTGTGAGAATTGAGAGAAGGGAATAGCAAAAAGGAGCAAGAAAAGCCAGAAACAAAGCAGAGTTCAAATTGTTAAATCTACTCACGAACAAACTCTAATAAACAATTAAAAACATAACTGAATTGTGCTTGACAATTGATTAAAATTTGTAGGATATGTTGGACGTGTATAAATATATTTCACAATTTAATCCGAAGTACTTGTGGTGAGTGCGTGTTCTGAAGTCAAGCGCGTTAAAGATCTTGAGGATCTAATAGAAGTAGTGCTGTGTAGCTAATGTAAGTCTGCGATACCGTTGCCTGGCGCTCGTAGGCTGATCTGTCTGTGCAGGAATTATCAACGCAAAAATTGGCGTCATTCTTCATTGACTTAACAAAATTTCGTATTTGAAAATAGTTGGCAATTTTTGCACTGCGTTCAGTTGAAATTCAGCGTCGTGATTACGCTCGTGCAACATAGCTCTGCGTTTAATATAGAAGGCTTTGGATGAATAATCATGAGTAAACCGAAGAGTGTTTTGGTGGCAACGCTTTCTATATGAACTAACGTCTTTCACGAAGTCCAAAAAAAAAGAGCATGTTGCCATGAAAAACGTATCAACTGGGATAGCTTTGTCGTAGGCAAGCCTTTTTAGAATTGAAGTAAAATGTTCACACGAAGCAGAAACTGTGAGCAGGACGCCCAGTTACCTGGACCAACAACGTTATTTTCACTACTCGTCCAGAGCGGTTCTTCTATTATAGAGAAATGAGGTACAAACACGAATTCACTCAAACTAGATTGGAGGTCATGAAGAACTGTTCAAGATATGTGCTGTGTAAATACGCCTTTGCACTTCATTGGTAGAGTACGTAGATGGCTGACAGCTCGTTATTGGTTTGAACGTCAGCGACTCACTTAACGTCATGCTGATATTGAAAGGATTGAGTGTACGGAATTGGGTTGCTGGAAAGATGCTTTGGTACATTACAGGCTTATTACTGGTACGCTATTGCCATTGTTTCCTATAGTATCCTTAACCCTTTAAAGGCGGCTAACAATTCTCTATGTAATAAAAGTATGAAATTTCAATATATTGTTCCCTGTATAGCTTTGAAGGATCACTCATTTTTTGCAAAAATAAATTTCATATTTTTAAAATTTGTTCGCTAAATTGGAACGTTGGTGTTGATTGGGTGCAAATAAAAGGACAAATTAAAATGATATGCATTTATTTTACTGCTCTAAACTAACGAAAATAGAATTCATATAATTCAGAACGGTATCTTAGACGAAATAAATCATATTTTCAAATAGTTAATGAATGTTAATTAATGAAATAAATATAATAAGTAAAATAGACTGATATATTGAACAAAATAAATAGTCCTTCCAAGTAATTAATTAGAGATAAAATAAATATAATATATAAAATGTATAAATAAATCAAAGAAAACGAAAGTTACGGTGTTTGGTAGACATCAAGCGCATCTAGATACTAATTATTCACTTTATGATGGGAAGTAACACTGAAAGCTTTGTGAAGTCTCGTACAACACTTTGTGCATGAACGCCTTGTGTTCTTTTTGCCCAGAGCACATCTGCCTTGAGTACCTGGGCTGAGGAAATGATTTACTCCATCATATCTGGACGCATCACATGGTAGAGCGGTTGTTCCGCCTAGACGTTAACTTTTTTCACTCTTCACCAAGGCCCTGGCTATTTCTCTTCTAAACTGCAGATGGCTGACAGTTTCAATTACCTCACAGTAAAACTTGAAAGCAGCCACAATAGCAAGATTTAGTACATGTGAAAACGAATTCCACCACCATTTCTTTAATCGAAGCTTTGGTCTATAGAAGCCAAGCAGCCTATGGCAAGAATTAGCACTACCCATTCCTTCGTTGTGTATTTTTGTCAAGAATGGTTGACTAACTGGCTTGGACTGAATTTGTGCAGTAATAATTTTTTACAACTGAAATGACACAGTTATCCTGCTACTTTACACAAACAACTGTACCATCCGATCGGAAGTCGTATGAGGTCTATATGCTACTGTAGGTTACAGCAGGCTGTTCGGTTCTCTCTGATAGTTCCGCATGCTCTAATAGTTTGACTGGCAAGGTCCTATGGAAGATTGTAACTCGTAATAAAAATAGTCAAAGAACACTACATGTTGATTTTTGCTTAACTCTGAAGCCAACAATGTACCACGTGAGAACCCAAGGAAATTCTTCGATTCTCATCTTTTCTATGTATAATTCGAAGTTAAATGAATAACCATTTGAGCTGCAAAGCATCCACATCTTGTAACCAAACTTTACTCGCTTTCCTTTGATATATTGTCTAGCACAATGAACACTGCGTTATGGGAAATTGATTCATCGATGCTCAAAAATTGATGAAAGAGATCGAATTACTAACAGTTTGCTTTCAGTTGATCAAAGAAAGGGAGGATTTTTGCCATCTTTGACCATCAAGGCTGGTTTTGTCAGTTCCATGGAGAGACTTTTACTGTTCGAAATTGGTCTCTACTCTTTGTACTTGAAAATATTGGTACAACCATGTCTTCAGTAGTACTCCAATAATCATGTTCTGAAGGTAAACTGTGATATCCACTGATAATCAGTAAACCTAAAAATGTATTCATTTCCTCTCAGTCAGTGTTGAAGTTGTGTACATTTTTATCTCTGCAAGAGTATAAAATAGTTGGCTCGACTATAAGATCAATCATTCCTTCAGAGAAGAATAAAGAAAATATTGCTAACGTGGACGCATCTCCACGCTGCCTTATTTCATCGCATTTTTTGACATTCTGTACTTGACTGAGAGATGTCTTCTTTGATTTCCCTCCACTTTTTCTTCGTAAATTCCTTTTCTTCATTTCGATTATATTTTCATTGTCAAATTCTCCTCCATCTATTTCGACTTCACCCACTGCTTCACCAGGAAAATAATCTTGTTCTGAGTTGATATCATTTTCTTCATCACTATCTGTTAAGACCTTTCCTGTCTTATGTTCGCTTGGAGGATTCTATCCCCAGTAAGGATAATAAAGTGAAAAAAACATGAAAATTAAATATTAAAGCAAGTTGGTTTTACAAGATAGTTAATCCATCGTAGCAACGGATTACACAAAATTTGACTTATTAGGTCCACGGAATGGAGTTCCAGAACCGTCTCAAAATTTACGAAAACAATTAACGAGAAATTGGGTCGTTGGGCACGGAGTAACAGGTAAGGTAAGGAGGAGACGTGCAAGAGTAACGATGCTAGAACAAAAGAAATAAATTTATAAACAACGAAACGCTAACTTCTCACACTGGACACTACACATCAATACAAACTAAACTTCAACGCTTTTCCAACACTGATCATAGGATTTTCACAAATAAAACTAGAGACGCCAAAATAAAGGCATAATCACATATAGTTATGCTTACCAGCAGCATGGACGTCACAGGCACAAAGTAAACAGAGTGAACGTCACACACCGCTAGACTACGAACTAAGGTGACACAGATAGAGGGATTTACCTTTAGAAGTCAAGGTATTTTGAAACTTCCTTATTCTCGCCAACGAATCCTAACACTATCTATAACTTTATCACCTGTTGCGAGGAGGAGTACAACCATTTCCCGATCTAATCATCACAGTTGCTGGTCTCAACCATTTCTTGGGCAGACTCCCAATGTCAATGAAGTAGCACCGCAAAACTTAACAGCCTCCATGTTCAGTGTTCTGGAACAGACTGAATAATAAATATTGTATTATTATTGCAGTAGCACAGCTCTAAACAAAAAGCAACAGGTTCATACGCGTCGAGGTCTCAGGTGCGGCGGAATCAGACAGTTGAGAGTCTAGCGCTGCTAACTTTCCCAATTTGGGAACTCTTGTTAAAAATTAAGTGTAGGAATAAATTATCGAGATTAATTTAGAATATTACAATTTCTTGTAATTTATGTGCTATTTTTACTCGAGTTAAAAATCTGAAAGTAAAAAAGAGTCATTAGGATGGTGCTTATTTTCGATAATTATTACAAAATGATTGTATCACACAATTTTCAACTTAATAGTTTTTCAAACTTCAACTCAGTTTCAAAGTCAAATCGTAATTTTTTTTAACACCATAGGAAATTTAATAATTTTAAATTTGTTCACATTTTGGGAACGTTGAACCAAGAAAGGAACGTTTTTAAATTATTTATGGGTTAATTGCTAATTTTTACAGCAATTGGCGTTTAATGTATCACCTTAACCCATGGAATAATATGTATAACACATACTGTATTTATTTAACAATGGCCTGAGATCTAGAGTCGGATGCACACAAGCGACGTGGTTGTCAGTGCGAGTTAACAACACCGCCTGAACTTCCAACTTTTTCCGTCGCGACTATGCGAACGTACCTCATACGCGGGGTGAAAAAGTGGCCTGTGGCTGCAACTTCTTCCCGAACTGCTGACTTCTGTGAGCAAAATAACTTACCCGTGCTATGCAGACATTATTGATCATGGCGATTGTACCATGTTTGTAAAGTTTCAATACGTGTCCGACTCGCAAATAATTAATTCATACTGAGTCATTTCTAAGAGGACACAAATTGAAGTATGATGAAAAATACACTTCTGAATAAAATGAATATCAACGGAAATTTTTAAATAAATCGTTGCATACATAAATGTGCGAAATAAGAAATGAATTCCGTCTATTTCTAGTTTCTCATCTCTTCATGTTCGACATAGAAGCAGTAGAAGCAGGCGATTCGGCCAAAGAAAATCGGCCGTAACCAATTTTTTAAACCACCATTTACCAATTTGAGATGAGCATAGCAGCAATTTTGTTTCACTCCTGTGCATCTTTTGTCGTTGTTTATGTATTGGGCTTAAAAAGTTGAAACGGGCTTAAAAACTAATACCTTTGTGGTAGAAATGATATGTCGTGTATAATATTTAAATAAATCATTGGCCAATTCGCCCATTACATCGGAAGAAGTGGAGGAGAACACGGATCGAGACGCGTTTGGAGACTTGCTTGCATAGTTTATCGAGCATCCACAGAGCGCATTTACCAAGGGAATTATTTCGGGGCGGTGAAGCGTGGTCGCTGATTAGTGGAGCGGTCCAGGCGTGTTGTGTAGAATCCTGCTGGCAAGGACTGCTGCGCATTGAGTTGGTCACTGTCTTGTGTGGCGAGCAGCGCGCTTGAGTCACATTGTTGTCGCTGGTGTTTAATGATCAGCTCAAGGATATTAATCAGGGCCTGATTTTAAAACAGATCGTTTCGTCGTTGTGAAACAACTCGCAGTGAAAGTGTTTCTGTTGACTTGGCCACACTGCAAGCTAAACCCTTATAAAATTTTTAAAACAGCCTCTAACTTTAGGATTTTAGCTAAAAAGCACACTGTCGCATAGCCGAGCCGTCTGACGAAAACTTTTGCTTGCAGCTTGATCCACTTCGACGGCGTATATTGTTGAAAATCCGGCTCCTAAAGATATGCCAGAAACCTTCCTTCCAGTAATGCCCGACCGGTTACGTTATCCGCCTTTAGCGGAGCCGCGTTGAAGTAATCCAATGGACAGAAGCATGGCGCTATTCATTTGTGCTGGTGTGTGGCGGCAGGAAGTGCGAGGGAGAACTGCGGCGTGATGCTTGTACATCGGCGCTACTCTACCTGATTGTTGCGTCACGCTTCACACGTCACGCGCGCTATGAACATGATCGTTCGCGCGTTTATAGAGCGTTGAATGTCTATTCTTACATACTTTGGGCGTGTTTTGGGTGGTTTGGGCGTGTTTTTATTATGGTTTACTCTTTTTGGACCGGTATTAACACGTTCTCCGCGTATTGGGCCATATGTGTCCCATTAGGTAAATTTCTCAGTCACGTACCGATGTAAATAAATGGCATTTCAATTGTTTCGCGGCGTTTTTAAAAATAACTGTTATCATACGAGGTGAAATTTTACCGTGCAATTGCATTTTTATATTTCTTAGGTAGGATAAAAATGTATTCAAGCAATAAAGTCGATTTCCAAATTTTGGTATTTACGACCTAACCAAACCAACCGTTAGCAACCACGGAAACGCGGTGAACATGTTAAATTAAAGTGATTAGGTATATAATGTTTTTGCGTAACTAGGTAATTTGTTTTATTTTATGGCTTTATCAGTTATAGAGATGTAATTTTGAATTCATTTTAAAATTTCACTCCCCTTTCGATTTCAATTGTATGTACAATTAAAAAATAGGGAGGGGTTTCAATTTTTCGGGAGAAAACATTTTTCAAGTTATTTATCTCTTAATGTGGGATACTGGGATAAATCTTGAAATTCAGCGCGATCAGTAATATTCAGAAAATGTTTTTTTCAATATTACGACTGTCATGGGATGGTAATTTTTCCCCTTCCCACTAACTTGTTACCACAAAACTAGTGAACTACTGAAACTTATTTTGTATTTCAATTTTACCGAACCCAATTGTGACTTTTCCAATTTTACTGGAATCGCTTTACGATTAGTCAAATCAAACGCACCAAATAGTTTGAAAACTTAATCTCTTGGCGTCGGAACTCGGAATGGACTTGCATTTATTTGGCTCATCACACCTTTTTTGATAGTCAATTTTTTAATTTGAAAATGATCATGCATCAGTATCAGCAGAAAATTGCTCACTTAAGAGCTATTTCGAACACTTTTTAGGGTGATGATAATTTCATTCCTTGAATTCTTTTCAGTAACAAAGTTGTCGTAGCGAAAGGGTTAAATAAAGCAAATTTTAATTCCGTTCTCTTATCTTCATCTAAATGATTTGATTAATACAAATTTATTCCCTGCGAGGTTTGGACGTGTTCATTCTCAAGTGAGGCATGCTTCTCAGAATTTGTAGTGGCCTTTTTAGTTTGACCATACCCTAGAGCTCTACATCGGGAACACACTGGAACAAATTTACAATGGGTTTAAGTGGTGACTTCTCAACTCAATCATGAATTTGAGTTTTGATTCGTTTATCTTTCCTCTTATGATCTAAAATTTTAGATCCATTCATGTTATACCAATTCTTTTTACAAAGATTTTTTTCAGTTCTTTACTGAAGTTAGTCGTTGAATTTTCAATGCTTCATTCCTCATGAGGCACGTGTAAGCATCTATATTTATTTCTTGTCCGTGTGTTTTTTTTTCTGGTCTCTGAGCATGGATGTTTTTTTTCAACATTTATGTTTAATTTCGTTCATTTTTCCCGTCCCACAATTGTTTGACGTATTTAAACACTGTCACAGCCCGGCGAGCACCACACTTCTGGGCGAGAAAAGTCGTGTTCTCTGCATTTTATTTTAGAATTAGTATTGCAGGAAGGGTACAAAGAGCGAAGTTGGTTTACGACAGTTTTTTCTTGTGCTTGTTTGACCGATTCCTACCATTTAACAGGCCCTCATCCAATTCTATCGCCTCAGGGCTAAATAATGCTAGCAGTTCACAGGTCTTTCATTTCTAACATCAAAACGACCCAAACTCCAACTCTGTATCTCTCCAGGATGTCACACAGACCCATCATTGAGCTTCCCCGACGTCGTTCGGCGCGAGAGAACGTCATCAATTTGGTGGTTGCCGCCAGCCCCTGGCACATTGTTTTCATGGGCACGAGCACGAAAGGATTGTTTTCAAGGCAAACTGCTCAACCTGAAAGAATTGTTATCGTGGTCGGCTTGGAGGAACGAGGATTGATGGTCGGAAAGAAGTGAAGTTTTAGGAATCACCGATTGAGTTAAAATTGTTGGAGTCCATTATTGCTTATTTACCAGTGTGAATTTCTCTGATGTTGAAGATCCGCAACGTGAAGTTTGTTCGTTAATCCCTTTCCCAGCAGAAACAAGAACACACGTTTTTGCCTATTCTTTTTTCCGTGGTTTACGAGTATACACGTGCTAAACTCGACCTTCGTAAACCCGTTACGGACGCTTTAGCTCGTATATTCTGAGGATTTCTTAGTTAGTCTACAAGGAAATTGAAATCGCCATCAAGGATATCCTGACATTAACCTACAGTTGATTGCACGACTAATTATGCGTTTTCGACCCGCTGTCAAAGCTAAAAATCCCTTCCTTGAATCTTCAATCTCCTTTGACTCTCGACAGTTCGTCCAATTAGGTAACACAAATTGTATCCTGGAAATTTATTAAATATGGGCTCAGCTTTTCTAAATTTTTCAATATTGTAAAGACGTATACTGTACAGTGCTTTAATATGTGATGAATTTCCTGGATGCTGTAATAAAATAGAGCAAAGGTTATGCATCATTTTTCTTTCATGTACCCAGAATTAATGAACAAAATACTTTTTTCTGATATGACTATGTGCGCAAACAAAACGCATGTTTTTTTCGTTGTTTAGTTGTGCTATTTTTTGTTAATTTTATATCCGTAGGATTTAACCAAATATTTTGCACTCGTAATCAGCAATCTTCGCCTAGCCGTCTCATAATTTTATGCTCAAAACTTCAATTTTTGGTGAATTTTCTTCCATGACATTTTTTTCGAAAAGTCTTTCAGAAGTTTTCTGAGCAATTCACAGCCGGATTCAGAGGAGATTAGTTCACAACCTCTGTATGTTGATCCTTTAAGATAATTTATAGCCAGTTTTTTTTTATGGTAGGGCGCATTATCCTGCGGGGAGGCAGGAGCTATAAGTTCTGAATTCCCCATCATTGGCACTCCATTTTGTTTCATCACATTGATTTACACACTGCGATTCACTAAAGTGTTAAGCATATAAAAAGTGACGTGCCCTGTCCCACACAAGTATCATGCCGAAGACTTTTTCGCTGCCCTTGCTAAACTTCAATATTTTCTTGGTACAGTTTGATTTCAAATTCTCACCAATTCTCCGTCGTAAAAACTGGTAACCATCAAATCCATGTACGTTAAATTTATATTTCTCGCTAAATGATGCTTTGTTCTATTCTTTTTCTGTCAAACGTATGTGGTTGTTAGCAAATGCCAAAGTAGTCAAACTTTTGTTACGTCGAAGCTTTTTTCCCGAGCATACCTAACCCATAGGACTGTTTTATGCAATTGTCCGGACGTGTTTCATTGCGAATCATTGATGCTCTCTAAAGTTTGCCGTTAAATATTAGCCGCACTTTAAAAGCAAAATTTTAGGGCTATGCGTTGTATTCTGCTCTCTTTCACTGCAGTTTTCATTGTTCTCAGTGTTATAGTTAATCCACAAGCTTCAGTGTAAGGTCCAAGAATCCTCTTATAGAACTATTCGTTTTTGTAGTAAAATGAACAATTGAGGGGACTTCCTTCCCTGAATTTACACTCCTAACAGAACAGGTGCATCTAATTGGCGTCGTTTTGCCATGATTCAAATGCAACGGTGTTGATATGCACTTAATCTTTTTCCTAACCGCCTGCTCACAAGAAAACCCGGTTGCAGTTATACATTCACATCGCAATTACATTTTGAAAATGCATTGAAATTACACCGCTATGAAAATTGTTTGTCTTGCATAGGAAGCAGGACAGTAGTCTCATCATTACTGACATCGATCTCTCTTACCAGTTCATTAACTTTCAATAGAATCAGGTTATCAGTGGTGAGCACTAATTATATTTAATGTGCTCGAATACTGAATCCAACGTTCAAATGTGTATAAATCCTAAATGCTAAATATATTACTCAAATTTATTTACAAAACTAATTGAATGAAAAACATTTGAATACTTGAGTAAATACGCTTATCCTGAACTTCCAAGTCATATATTTCAAAACCATGCCACTTGATAATTGAAAACGTTTGTCCTTTTGAGATAAAATATGTTCGGATTAAAGAAAAAATATTACGCTACACAGGAATATTTGACTATCAATCGAGTGCTGTCCCACGGAAAACTAGCTTTGTACTACATTCGATCTCGGGATTTTCTGGTGCAGTGCAAACGATTAAATTTCATTAAAAATTTGGTTCGACATCTGCAGCTTTAAGTTTATCGCAAAAAAAGCAATGAAAAAAGTGTACATAACATTTCTTACAAGTTACCAACTATTTATTTAAATGAAAAAACTTCAATACAATTCTATCACAACCTACTTACACTGTCACACATAACTTCCATAACTAGCCGATGCACGATAAGCCTAAGTAAAATCCTACGAAGTAGATGTATATGGATACAATGATTTTTTCTACAACGATAACCCATTTTTCTTGTTCATAAGCAGTTTGGAATTACCAATGAATAAAAAAAGTAGAAATCGTTTGAATTTATTTAATAATTGCCCAATATTGTAATTGAAAACCGTATTCAAATGAACTTTAAAATGTATTTAAAAATAAAGTTTTACGTAGACAAATGTTTTCAAATACTGCCCAACTTAGCCATCAATAGAGGTGAATTTTTTGCAGTCATACTTAATTGGTTTCGTGAGTTGAAAAGCCTCTCCTTCTGGCTTCTGTAGGTGATGTGCCCTTGTGATGTGTTCCTGCCACGCATGTAACAAGAAATACAAGAATTTGTTCTATGTATTTAATGTTTTTGTGACTTGGTATATAGAACCGGCTTTTTATTCTTCTAGATACCAATAGTCCGCAAATACCGTGAAACTTAAAATTATGATTACAATCGTAAATGTTTGCATTCTGGAATAGTTCAGATACCAGCAGCTGGCGGTCCGCCGAAGGAAGTGTGCACGCACCATCGTATTGAGACTGCAGTGCAGTCGCAAGTAAACGACAAAAGTAAAGGAAAGTCGCAGGTAAACGTCGTTCGTCCTCCAAACAACGCGCGCAAGTAAATCATGGACGAAATTTGTGCACTTTCTTTGCCTTGAACAAATAACTGAGTATTTCAGTTAGGGCGAAATCTGAGTTGTCTCACTAACTGTTTACTGAAGACGATTTTCCTTCATTTTGTTCTGTGGAAAAAGCTATTATGGCCTCATGTGCTACATTGAAAATGAGTCTTGCCATGAACTACTGTTTTCTTTCTCTCTGCGTCCTATTATCTCAAAAGTTTGGCCTTCGAAGAGAACGTTATGCTTTCAACCAATGATGCAATCGGTGTTCA
This sequence comes from Platorchestia sp. MABIK, assembly GCA_014220935.1. NCBI lineage: Eukaryota > Metazoa > Arthropoda > Malacostraca > Amphipoda > Talitridae > Platorchestia > Platorchestia sp. MABIK. Next base: position 31,042 of record JACJUY010001746.1, read on the forward strand.
TGTGCGTTTGCGCATTGTTTTTTGTCCCTTATTACCGCTATATTATTTTATGAAGATTACAAATGGGTTGTACTTTGTGCCTATTGTGGTACAGTTTCGACGATGTTAAATCTGCAACCCTCTGAAAAGCAAATAACTAGCGTGATTGAGTTCTAGAGTCCTGTTTAAATTCACTAATGAACGTAATCTTAATAACGACTTTGGTGCTGTCGAGTTATATTACCCAAACCTACTGTGTTAAATTTGTATCACTGTGTGTGAATGTGTGTGCGCATCAGATTTGCTAATGAATGTGAGAATATTAGATTCAAGTTTTAGATACAGGTGCACGTTTGTGTGTATATTATCTTCTACATATTTCAAGTGTCACTCTTCTCTTGTTACATCACTGAAGATGAGGTTTTAAGTTCCTCAATTTTGGTAATTGAGAATATCCTATTTTGTGCTGGTCTTTCATATTATCGGCCGGATAGATTTTGTTGAGCGCTAACTTATCATCAAAGGTAAATAGGAGAATCGCAATTGAAAACCATTCAATAGATGTTTCATAATTATTTTCTTAGTTTTTCTATTGATCTTGTTTATGATGTTCTGCTTGTTTTTTGATGTCATACCATTACCTCGTTGCCCTCCTTCAAACGCAAGATGCCGTCCGTCCACTTCATACGATTGCGTGCTGTCAAGGCTGTCTTTTTTTGAGCCGGTATCTTGTTCAAGTGCTCTGCTATACCGTAAACAGTGTAAAAGTATACATTCTGTATACTTTTTTAAGGTCTCATTTATATTGTTGATTTTGAGGAATATCAAGTTTATTTATTGAACAGCACTCATGCAGAGCATGGCCAATTTTGCCGTCACTTTCATTTTCTTGAGCTCTTGTGAACTTCAGAGCCAAAGCAATCGAAGTGTTAGCGTTGCTCCGTGGTCGAGTGGTGTGCAATGACTTGAATGGTGCGCATCAAGGACAGATTCATAATTACAGTGAATGTTTTATTTGAAGTTCATGTTGAAGTTAATTTGTGTGTAGTCAATGAAGACGCTAGGAACGTTGTACTTGGAAATAATTTGATTTTCTACGCGACGGAGGCGAACGGTGTGGGGCTATTTCGAGAGATCGTTTCTCACGATTAGTGTTTTATGCCTACCAGCTGGATGGATGATGTACAGTTGTTTGTTTTTTAAATAAACTAATTCAAATTGATGATAATTAAATTTTGCTTAAATATCCAGAGTGGACTTTAGTTTAAAACTAGCTTTCCTCGATTTTATGAGAGAAAATAATGCATTTTTCAAACGGAATGATTATTAAACTGGTTGAAAAATTTCGTAAAATAACTGGAAGAATGGATGAAGCTTCTACCATCTTATTAAGATGTCTAAAGTGCCTTTAAGTGCAGAAATTTTAACTTGAGAGCACGAAACTCATGAATGCGTTGATTTTTTAAGCAATGAAATTGCGCTATGTGAAGCTTTGGAAAACACCTGTGCCACAGGCACTCTCGCCTCGTTGCCACGGAATTGCCACATCGTGGGCTGTTAGAAGAGTTCCTAGAGACCAAAAATTGGGGACTGCGGGCAATAAATCCGTGTAACTTTTTTGTGTATATCAATGTAAAGGTCCGTAGAACATCACGAGGCGATGATTCTTAATTTTAGTTTTTCTAAAATTCTAGCCCATGTATTATATCAAAAGTGTAGCCCATTTACTGCCCCTTAAATCGCGTTCATCTCTGTTGTTTTGAGGCTGTGTTTCTTCACCGCCTCGTTCTGGACCCTCGATGACGCCCTTCGCCTATAATGCTGGCTGGGCTTTGTGTCTTCAACGCTGGGTTGGTTCTGGGCTCTCACTGATATGCTTTGAGTCCTCAATTATGGGTTTTGGGTCCTCAATGCTGGGTTTTGGGTCCTCAATGCTGGGTTTTGGGTCCTCAATGCTGGGT
>JACJUY010001746.1:39914-85125 GCA_014220935.1 Platorchestia sp. MABIK
AGTTCAAATTAATCCAAGTCAAGTTCAATTTAATCCAAGTCAAATTAAAATTAATAACAGTCAAATTTTACATACATATATATTAATACATTTGGATTTTATGTATGTAATGTTGTATTCCGTACTATCGGTTTTTAAAATAGTTTAAAAAATGCCTTTTTCAGGATCTTATGTACAGATTTCTCTAATATAGGAGTATAGAAGAAAAGTGTTTCTTATTGAATTTGGATCAGCGCTTGCCCCAAGATGGATCTCTACAACCAACCAACGGACTATGAAACAAGTGAAGATGAACAAGAAAAGATACGCGCAGGAGTAAGAAGAGTGAAGAGAGGAAAATGCAAGAAAACACGAGAAGAAAAATGCAGAGTGATAGATGCTGCATTGAAAGATGAAGATTAGAGAGCAGTGGCAACATTTTTCTTGCTAAAACAGGAATGTATCTGTGTAGTAATGTACTCATGTAAATTGTAATCAAGCGGAATCGTACATTTGTATACTCAGTGAATCGCATTTGTAAACTTTTTTAAAGAATAAATATACATTTCGTCCGGTATTAATCTTTTGTATTTGCATGTATATGATTTCATATATAGATATATATATATATATATATGTGATAAAGTGGAATTTCACGCATATAAATATCTAAAACTGCAAATAAATTCTCGAAACTATGGGTTATGTGCAACATAAAATTACCTTTTGAACATAAATATTTGAATGTATGCATACTGTCATCAATGTAGAATTTTAAAACAACCTCAATGAGGAGTATAATACGAAGTTTTTATAATTGACTTGCATCTTTTACACCGCTCAAAGATCTGAATCACACTCTGCCTCCTGATACTGGATACTTACCACATTTTACGACAATTTGTTTTTATGTTGTAAAAGTTTTATGTATTCTTTGCTAAAAGGAAAAACGACTGTCTTGCTCATCACATCCAGTAGATACATATTTAACTCAAAAAAGATCAAATTAACAAGTGGTTATGTCAATTTTCAACTCAACTTAGGGTTCGATTAATTTGAATATGACTTGGATTAATTTGAACTTGACTTAGATTAAATTGAACTTGACTTGGATTAATTTGAACTTGACTTGGATTAATTTGAACTTGACTTGGATTAATTTGAACTTGACTCGGATCAATTTGAAGTGAAAAAGGTGTAGAGGCAGTCGTGCGCGTTGGCTTTCTCTGAAGTCTACAAGAACGTCTTAATCCAATTCTGTTGCTTCCATCTGATTTTATTGGCTTTGTTGACGGGATACTATTCTTTCATCCTCATAAACCGTACTTGCAGTTAAGCTTCATTTTTCTATCAAAGCATCTTATGTGTATTGATCGATCTCACTTGTCTGATTTGTCATCAAGTCTAGAGGGTTAGCTTTGCAATCATCGTTGATCTTGCTCTCATGTACTTAACACGTTGACTCCGAAGTGATGCATATGTGTACCACTAGGTAAATTGCTCATTTACGTACCGGAATATACAAATAACATTTAAACTATTTTGCTACCTTTTCCGAAATAAATTTTAGAATAAAAAGTAACACATTATGGTTCAAGTGTATTCTTTACACTTTTCAAAAAGGTCAAAAATGTATTAGAGCAGAAAAGCCGGTTTTTCAAAACGACTTCTAGCCTAACCAAACTGACCATAAGCAAACGCACAATAGGAGTCAACGTGTTGAAGTGTAGTTGAATTTATCCTAAACAGTAATATCAACTTAAGTATTATAAAACTGACGTGCTGCTGTCAGTTTGAACTACCGAGTACTCTGATTAACTGTCAGCGAGTCAAATAGCGTTCATGCCAAGGCGAGCGCAAACATCTTCCTTCATACTCTTGATCAATTACCCAATGTTCGGTTTAATGCTGATACTCACGGACTGAATGGCTCTTAACGAGGACTTGGGATCTCTTGTCAATCAGACGAACGACGTATAATATTTGTTTAGTGTGACGATGTTTTTACTCCAGAAAATCTTATATTGTGATGTACAGCAATATGAACAAAATAAAATATGAGGCACTTGTTGAATACATGATCTGTTTCTCGAACCGCCGATGTGGACAGTTCATTATCCCGTTTACTGTTCCGTTGCACTCTTGCACGGGGAGTGAGTGTGTTGATGCTGTTAGACTAGCTCACGTCCCCGATATCAAAGTAGCTTGAGTCAATGTGAGGACTGATCACATGATACAGGAGTAATTATACTGCTCATCATCTTCTCCATCACCGAAGCCAACGTGGGTCATCTAATGTTTCAACTTGAGTTGATAGGGAGTCAAGAAACTCATCATTTGCGTTGTTGCTTTCTTCTTCTGTGCTCAAGTGCAACGTAAAGCCGAAGAACGCATAATATATATTTTAATTTATAGCTCCATAGATATTTCTTGCAAATTTTTCACTTGCACTTCTTTTTGTCCCGCGGTTGTTGTTACTAAAGATATTGGAGCGATTGCATTTGTCGTTTTCGTGACTCAGGTATTGAACAGCGTTGGAGCAGGACGACGCGGTTGCGAAGAATGAATGCGTGCTATTCAAGGCCATCGTGTCCAGGAAACGCATGTTTTGAATTTGGAGTGTCCTGTTCATTCCATCAAAGACTACCTCCTCGCTTAGACATACTCCGAAACCAAAACCTATGAATTTCGTAATGATGACCACAGTGACTGTTGCACCAACACTCCACACACTTCAGCCCGACTCGTGGCCAGCCTTGCGCCCCTCGAACCTCGCAGGCGTCCTCACGCAGCTCCGCTCTCAAGTGGAAGGAACCCACCTGTCAGCTGCAGCGGCACTTGCATAGTGAGCAGGACTGTCTGCACTTCAAGTAGTCTTCGCGAAAAGTATTGGGTAAGTCGAAAAGTTCGACCGTTTTTTGAATGTCGTCTTTACGACATCCTAAAGATCGTTTTAAAGATCACGTATTCGGTACAGCGAGCATATGTTTACGTCAGTGTGTAATAAATCCTCGATAGAGAAGTTCTAATATTTTTGCTTGCATTCGAGCCTTCGAAATTGTGAACCAAGCAGACCACTGCCGACATCTTATTCTTTTTTTATTTCAGAAAAGGAAAAAAGCAGCAAAAATTTGTAGATATGTACGAGTATGTCATGTATTTGAGGTAGTATCTGTTGCTTTCTTTCCTTTTCTGAAGTAAAAAAGCATTAGATGTCGGTCGTTCTTTTCATGGTCCACCATTTCAAGGGCTCGAATGTAAGCAAAAATGTTAGAACTTAACTTCTTGGAAGCTTATTTCACACTGACGCAAACATTGTCGCTGTACCGAATATAGGATTTACAGAGTAAGAATATAAAAATTCTTTTGAAGGTCGGAGAGATGACGATCACAAAAACAAACTTTTTGGCCAACCCAATAACTTCAACGATGATGTGGCTCATTTGAATGTGGTCTGGCCTCCCATATTCTTCTAAATTAAGCCAAGTTTTATTATCAGTCGAGCTCCTCGTAAATGCCAATTGATGAGACACAATGTGCTAGCAACTGCCTTTGGTTAGCCGTTGTGTTCTGTTTCCCTGACAGTTTTTTCAGCTTGAATTATTGTTTATGCTGTTCATTGTTTTAAGAATAATCGAACATTTAGTGGTATGTACTGTAGAATTGTAGTACACCGAATCGTTACACTTCTTTTTTATTTTTCGATTCTTCTTTGTTTTCTTTGGAATGTCTTTGTCTGGACTTTGATTTTTTAGTGTTTCATACTAGATTTTTTCACGCCCACTTCTCAGGAGGATACAACTAATGTATTATGGGAATCAGCGCTCCTAGGAGGAAGATGCGAGTTCCAGAGCTGAAAGTTAGGTAAGGCTCACTCTAGTTGAAATAGAATAGGTTTTTGTTTTATTACGGAAAATCCTTTTTGGCTTACTGCCGTCCAGTTTCTCAGCATCTTCTACTTTCCCCTTTAATTTTAAACTTATTTCTGAAACTCACTTTCAACTTGCTGTTTATATGCGCTGATAGTCTTTTGTGAAAACGCACACTGTGCATTGTTTCCACGTTCATTCAAACTCCATGCTAAATGGTGTTCGTTTATCCTCTTTTCGAGACTTTCAACTACGTTTACGCGTTGGCTACAGTTGTTGGTTCAGTTAGGTTGTGTGTAGCAGAATTGGAAAATCGACTTTACTGCTCGAATACGTTTCTATCCTTTTTACAAAGTTTGAGAAGTATAATTGCACGATATCTTTCCTCGTGCGCTAAGATATCATTTAAAATAAAGCATAGAATTAGTTGAAATGCTATTCATTTATATCGATACTTGAATGAGGAACTTACCTTATGAAAATTTTCTCCCAAGTGTCCCAATGCGTAGCGCCAAGGTGTTTAAACTAACAACTTATCTAATTCTAATTCTTCACGCCCAACGTTTTAACTCAAGGAAGCTTGTCGCATTATATTCTAAATTGAGTCAACGGTTCGCAAACACTGGGCTCACTGTATCATGACGTGCATTTGTGCTCATTACTGGGCGTCCGTGAAATTTTTGCATCAACTGCTGATATTTTTGAATGATGAAAACTAATTACAGACGAACACAAGTTGAAGTCCACAGCCATGACATTTTTGTTCACGTAGTGTGCCTGCGTGTGGTGCGCAGCATCCGCATCTTATAATGGCGCAATCTTTGCCAAGATTGAATTGTGTGTGATCTTACAATTTCTTGGAGACGCTTTGCTATGAGTTTTTTTTTGTAGTTAAATAGGCGGGTTCTGCTGGCAAGCGCCGCTTCTGCGATGCTCGCCGTGCGGCGGTCAGGACAAGGGAGGAAGTGCGCTGCAGCAACTTGTTACAGCGAATGTCTTTGTTTTGATGCTGCTCGCATCTTTGCTTGCAGCAGTGATGACTGTGGCGTTTTGTTTGTATCAGGCAGGCGGTATAAACGATACCGAGTGTTGTGGTAGTTAATGACCGTGCTCGTACTTGCCTGTTAGTTTTCCCGCTACGGGCTGGTGCGTAACTCGTCTGTGTTCGTATCTGTGTGTTGATGCCATTCATTTCTGACTGTACGATTCGAGTTTATTTAGTGAATTGCCCAGTTATGTCATTTGAGGTCGATCATGAATTTCACTCGCACATATATATACTGTGGTCATACTTATGTATCCGGGCTATTTAAATTGACAGCTCCGTTTTATCTCCTTGAATTTTTCGTAATTATATGAGGCGTGAATTATTCAATTTTTGATGTAAACCGCCTTCGAAAATGACGGCATTTGAAAACGTTCGATGCAGCACGTTGACTATTCATTAGGATGGTAATAACGTAAAACTGCAGCACTACTCCCGAAAGTGTGTGATGAGTACATCTGCGAGACGGGCTCTCTTCAGGAGGATAAAACTGTTCCATCTCTGTCAATTAAGTTGAAGGTTGGGTTGGCCTTTTGTGGCAGTAGAGTAACTTTTTTGTTCTGTTCCAGACCATTTTTTGGGGGTGGGAGGGTTCAGTACTATTTTTTCCCTTTTTTCCTGCATTCATTAGTTTATTACTCTCTTTTTCAACCTATATCTTGTTTCATGAACTTATTTCAATCTTACGATTTCCATGCGCAAGGCTTGGTGGTACGCCTCGTGCATGGATTCTCCGTTCTCTTACCTCCATGCTAAATGGTGCCTTCCCAGTTCTCTCTCAAAAATACCTTTGTCGATGTTAAACTAACAAATAACCTAATGTATTATCTAATTTGCGCAATGACAGGGTTGAACTGGCGCTCCAGTTTACATTTATGCGATTCCTTCAGATGCAGACAAGAAACAATTTTTTTAGTATAAATGAGATGAATTGGAAAATAGAGACCCGTTATCATTATCTTGTATTCAGGTAAACACTTTTGTGTATTACATTACGAGAGATGCTTTATCATATTCATGTTTCATTTCTTCTCTCAGCGCCTATAAATTTCCCGAGTTGTAATGCTTGCAAAGGGAACCGGAGAGACAACCAAGTAAACAACCAACAACTATATAGTTAGCTCATCATTTTATGTACAGACTAGTGTACACGGCCCGTCAACAATGACGAAATTCAATAATGTTGGATGAAGTACACATATTATATAATAAGGTGGTATCACAGATACAGTCATTAAGCGCATCTCCTTTTAGCAATATTCCCCTTTGTAAATCCTTTATAGCGTGACTAAAAGACGGACCAATCAACCAAGGAACAACTGTATTATTGTATAGTGGATTTTACACTGAAGGAGTGTGATAAGTTAATCTCATGTCATTCTAGAGTTCGTGTTTTTACGTGGGCCCTCATCGAGAAAAAATTAATTTTTCAATGTACGCGACAAAATTTGCAAAAACGAATACTGTGCAGTTTATATCTCGCCATCACTGCAAATTGTACGTTTGTTGTGTTAATTTCCGATAAGTAACGTCATTCTGAATTGAATGGAATGAATACTTCATTAATGCCGACTGATGCAGTAAACTTCTTTTCAGGAAATACTAAGCATGAATAAGCCGAATGAAGCAGTAAACTTTCAGGAAATGCTTAGCATGAATAAAAGTGTATCCTAATCAGAAATATCTAAGTATTGGCTTATCAGTGAACAAAAGCAAGCGATAAGCGTTGTGGTGTCATTTACCCTCAGCGTGACCCTGCCCCCACGCTACCGACGGCGCGCTGAGGTCTGAGGGAGGAGGGACGGATGCATTTAAGGTACATGAACTACCGTCGCGCGCGCTGCTCCCCACGCTCCCTGCGCCGTTTCTCAGAACACCTCATCCTCCCAGCGAGGGCGGAAACTTGCTTAAGTTTCCATCTTCCCGGGAAGTCTTCGATCAGAGTCGCGGTAACATGCCCCTTCAAGTCAAATAAAACGTGGTCATTGAGTTATTTTCGGTGTCGTTCCCCTCATTTATAAAGAACTTCGTCTCCTTTCTTTGAAAGCTCATGTTATTACTGAAAACTAGTTGGCATGCCAGCGCTTGAGTCACTCCATCAATGCACCTGTGTATTGTGGTTTGCTTTGAACGAGCTCTCGCGCGCTCAGGGCAGAACAACTCACTCCTTTCCGTTTTCTGAGTAAGTCTTGATCGCTTGCATCTGCGCTCTACTCAACTGAGGTCGAAATTGGTTCTCGGAACATCGGCGCAGAGCGAGGCTTCGAGGTTGATTATTGGTATGATGGATGAGAATTTGACTCATCTCTGTTGTCAAGTCAACCTGATGAACATTTCGGAAAACATACCTGGAAATCTTTAACTGAGAGCGTTACTCAGTTTGGGGAAAAAAATGTCCCGTTTGTTGAACTAATTTTTTTTTACTGCTCTCAAATTCGACTATAATATTGCTATCGTTTCTGTCTGCATTTACTCTCACTGCTCGTATGAGCAGCAGTGATGACGCAACAACAGTGCAGCTATTAGTGTGCAACTGCGGCCAATTACCTTACTGGGGGCGGATTTCTAAACATTTACTTCGACGTAGCAGTGTAGCCGCCAGAAAAACAGAATTGACTACTCAACGTGTTTTTTTTCTGTGTTTAAATTTCAATTGAAAAATCTGAAGCTCCAGGATCTTGACTTTAAAGTTCAGCTCGGTAAGTTCTCTACTGAAGAGCTTTTGCTACCGGCTGCCCTGCTACGACGACCCAAAATACGCCGCACCTGACGAGGTAAACCGGAGCAGCTGCGTCCGATAGCCTTTTCTAATAGTGCACACATTCGTATTCAGGGACCAGATCTTTGAATATTTTCCGTCGTAGCGGTATAGTCTTCAGTAAAAGCTCTCGTGTCGACTTGGCTGCCCTACGTGCCGATTTTTCTGGCCGAAACCGTACGTTTCATCTTTTTCGAATTGAAAAACAGCTCGCATGCATCATCTAGCAACTCTGTAGGATTGTCAACTGCTGTGTTTTTGGCAATAGTGAAGGAAGACAGGACGTTTGAGGAGAATAGCACGTGAAAGAGGCAAATTAACAGGTGAACATTTACTCCAGCTCTTCTGTTGCAACATGGAGAATTGCTTGAAAATCTGGCCCCTGTTCGACAGTTCGTCCCAAGTCCACTCAAAAGTTTCTAGCTCATTTAAGATATAAGCTCTTCCTTTTAAAATTTATTTGAATGTTAACACATTGCCTGCGATTCGACCCATCGATGAGTTGTGCTTAAGTTCCTCCTGCTGGCAAACGACCCATCATTAGACAATTTTTCACAATCTTTTAAAATTAATGGTATTTAAAAAACCCAGTTATTGTTTGGTATTTATAAAATTGCTAACAATTTTTTACGTTAAATTTGAGTTGAATATTGAATTTCAGTTTAACTCATCGCGGTGAACGTGTCAAATAGCAATTTTCAGGTAAATATTACAGACGAAAACATCTTATGACGCTGCCACGCATGGTGTTGTACATAGTGAAGGCTCTAAGTTCTCCACCTGAACATTGACCTCCATTTTCTGTGTCAAGGTGTGTCTAACACTTGGTCCGCAACACAACTAATGTGGTGCAGTGCGGTCTAACTCAGCTGCGGACTGTCGCCAGCCACATCATCTTAGGGTCCGCACCCAAAAGTGTTATTATTGACTCTTTTGTTGCAACATTAATTATTAAGCAGAGAACCATTTGTTGATTAATCATTTATCTTTGGATCAAGAATGCAGGGGGGTGAATCAAGCCCATCTAACACAATAAGTTTCCACTCGAGTTCTGATACCTACGCCGCTGTCGTGCTGCAGTTCATTGTTTACCAGGCTGTGGAGACGTAGAATGGAATGTCGGAGCTGTCATGCATGAAGGAAGCATCACATTGTCGTCCTTGTCCAGTCTCGATCATTTCGATTGGTTGTCTTCCCTTCACCGCCGCCACACTCCACCTGCATTCGTGAGGCTGCATACCAAGCAACAGCACACTGTTAGTGTTCGTAGTGTGCTTGGGACCTTGAAACACTAGCCCTATTTCGTATTGAAAGGACGAGGCAACATGATGCAACTTCGTATATGTAGTTATCAGCGTCCGTTTTCCGTGTTTTACGAGCTTCCCTTGTTTTACCATTCAGTGTATATAAGCATTTTAAGATATGGGAATGACTTCATCTAATTTCTTGTCGTAACTTATCCCGTTCCTCTATTATGGTGCGGTCAAGATGTTTTGCTATTTGCGTCGGCCTGACGGACTTTGTTCAGGTGTGACTCTGCCCGAGCCAAGCGCATTGGCTGCGGTGTAGCCAAAGCTCGTTCAGAACTGAGAAAATAATAACGAGGAATAAGTCTTTCATTCAGAAACGTTCATTTTTAACTGTGAAGCTTTTAAAATAAAATGCTACGTATCAAAGCCTTATTCCTCGCTATTATTTTCTTAGTTAAAATTTAGAAAAAATACACACCGACATGTGCTTCCATAAGCTCGTTCAGTTCCTGCCTCCCTTGAATTTTACATAAAATACAACGTTTTCTTGAAATGCGTATGTTCCATACGCATTTGTTGTTAGACTTTGTTAGGTAGACGTTTTTCTGCGGACGCATTGGTTTTTATTTCCCCTTATTTTGCGCAATGAGTCACGACATTCCCTGGGAATGTCTCTAAAATGAACAAATCGCTGTACCAATTCGCTAGAGCATTTGAGGACGATATGTTAATGTCTTAGCTTCGCTGTTTTATAATTCAATTAGCCAAGATGGAATGTGTCGGCTATTATTGCGAGGTAGTGCACCGTTGACGCTACTCTCCTGTTCTGTTGTGCACGCTAGTTGTACACCAGTAGTTACTTGTGCTTTATTTGTTACAACGAAGCTAGGCACCAGATCCTTGTGCTGTAATTGAGGCAACGGAGCTAGACGGGAGTTCCTTGTGATCTACTTGGTACAACTAAACTAAGCAGCAGTTACTTGTTCTTCATTAGGAGCAGTTACGCCTTGAGCCTGCACACAATGAGCTGTTTGTGTCGCTCATTGTAGTCATCACTAGTGTTGCTTTGTTTGTTCTCTTCCAGGCCGGCGCAAAAAATCAAGCACTCTCGTGCTACATGACATGTTTATTTGAGAATCTTCCACTTAATAGTTAGTAGGATTTATGAGTTTTTCCCGACGTTCACTGGTAGTGCTGTGTTTGTCTCAAAGAGGGGCTCTAATGTAGTAATACTTGCTGTACTCATTGCAAAATTAGGCACATTTTTGGTATGAGGCTCTTGTGGGTTGCATATTTATAAATTGGGGTCTCATCTTTTCTCTTTGTGCGTACATTTTTCCTTAAACGGGAAGAGGCTTATCTTCATACCCATTAAAATAATGCAATTGCGATAAAAATATTATCTTCGTCAGTTCAGCATTATTTTTCCTAATATGATACTTCAAAAGACGTTCATTTTTCATCAGTTCTAATACTATTGAACTATACGTAACCTCACCTTACTTGAACCTACCCCAAATAACGGTAACCTTGACCTTGGTTTTTGTTATCGTTAACCTCATAAACTTAATTTCTTTCTCCTTGAAGTAAAATCAACCTAAGGTAGCCTAATTCATCTTCACCTAACTCTATCCCACTCTTATTTCCAAAGGTTATCCTTCGATTAACATAATAAATTCAGCAGAATATTTGGATTGCCTTCCACATTTTGTTGTGATTCTCATGAGGATTTTAAGTTCTCTGAGTGGCCCGCCCAAATGCGGGAACTAATCTTTGATGCGGAAATGTTGGTACTGTGAATATTCTAATTGGAAGATGAGGAAAACAGAAGTAATAATTATTGTAATAATACTACTCATGCATTTTTTATAACTACTATCTCATTTATGGTGGGTGCTTATAGCGCCTGTTGTTCTCCTGCCACGCTTATCATGCGCGTACTAACCAACCCACGTACAAGATAGAAAATTCGCGTACGAACTGAGCAGTTCTGATCTTTTGTGGAGAATCGGTAAAGCCATAAAATGCAGGTGGCCTTGTGGGAGAATATTGCTTATTGCACAGTTAGGGCCCGTGGCTTATGACCGAGCTGCAGTAATTTCGTGCCGGAAAATGATGGCGAGTTTCGTTTGATGTGCTACAAGGCCACGTAGACTCCCCCACTGACCTACCGTTCATTTTCTGAATTTATACGTTCAATAGAGTCTCACGCATGTCAAACTATCTTCATCGTTTTGCAGTTGTTTGAGGTATTCACATAGAGCTGTGAATTTTGGCGGGCGTCCAGCGAGAAAAGTAACAAAGTTTACAGTGAGCGGCTGCGCCTGTCTTTTGATCTGCCCTCTTACCCCCTGTTGCCGTGAAGGATTCTGGCCTTGGCTGGAATCCTGTTGCGTACTGTTGGGTTGTGTGCAGGTGAGGACAGTCGCCTTAGGTTGAGGACGACTGTGTTGGTCCCACACTGACACGGTTTTTCCTCAGTTCCTTGCCCTTCAGACTTTGCTCACTACGCGTCTCTGCTCCCGCCTGACGCATCTCCCCCCCTTCTTGCAATTCTGGCGTCTTCTCTTGTTCTACCATTTGGTTTAATCCTGCCAAACGCTGCTTCTCAGTGCCTTACTACTTTAGAAATACACCACTTAGGATATAACAGTCCTTTCCTCTGGACTGAGTGTAAGCTGTCACTCACGAAATCTACTGAATTTGTTGAAAAAATGAGTTTAATGTTACCAAGTCAATTTCATAGACTACTTAGCAGTGGCCTCATGTGAGGCTTGGAGCAAATCGTCGACTGTCCCATGTAGTTCATATTTCTCATGAGGTAAAAAATGTGCAACTGCTAAATCGTTTCTTTGCGCTTTAAATTTTATGTACCTAATGGTTGCAATTCAAAAAAATACATCAAGTCTCGATACAGAGAACGGGAAAATTAATTTTTGTGAATGATGAAATCACAGAAAAAATTCATGGTGTATTTAAACAAAGAACAAGCGGTGTGGAACTGTGCGGGTGCTAGCGGCGACGTATGCGACATCACACCATTTGTACTAATTAAGGGAACGAAGTTGCGAGTCTGGTTCTTCGTGTCTGAGCTCACGAATATTTGTTTTTTGTCCTGATAAACTTGGAAAAGGTTAGAGTTAGCGTTAAAGTAAATTGTTTCACGAGGGGAGACTTCAACAATAGTTTCCGATTTTCTTTCCGATTTTCCGAGTTTCCAATTTTCCAGTAATAACAAGCAAACAGTGAGTTACAATATTGAAACAAGCAATTCATCAGTTTTAAGTAGGAAGTATTATGTTCCAAATAGCATTCATAATTATTCACGTCATCAATTTTTAATTGAGCGCTGTGCAGATCACGTGTACAGAAGTGCAGATTGCATATAGTCCAGCCTGCACCGCACCGCACTAACGCGAGCCTATATATATTAGTGTGTTGGTGGACCTTCGGCTGTTCGAAAATCAGGTGTAATTTTTTGTTGCGACGATTCATCCCAGGCTCTCCGCTGTCATCCTGCGGAGCGACCGCGTGGTTAAAAGCGCTCCGTCGTGAAGAAAAAACTCATGCAGGTGGTCGACACTCTGTTGATCGTTGTGAGAGACCGGACTTCATTGTACTGGCAACAGTGTTCATTTCTAGGTGATTCATCTCACAGGGCGCTGTAACTGCCTTGGAGACAATTTCTATGCGCCCACCCGACCGAGCTGCCCGCTCAAACTACAGCTGATGCCACACGCTCTGTAATTGCTTGCGACTTGAAACAAATATTGTGAAGTTGAATTTCTGTACCCTTGGTGTAAATCTGTATAGAGCTTACTTCTAGTTAAATTCAAGTTGTACTTATTTTCTGCAGTTGGAATGTTTAAATTAATTATGAAAATAGAGGAAAGAAGTGCAAGAAAGAAAATGAAATTGTTAATACTAGTTAATCAATTGTATATACTTTGTCTGTACAAACTGGAGCAACGCGCTCAAAGTCCATTAATTTCCAGCAAATGAGCTTTTTTTTTCTCTCGCTAAAAACGTATTCAGTTAAAGTAACGCAGTGCTTCAAGTAACATAAACAATCGCAGAGCTGACAAATTCCATATCAGTTACACATTTTACTGCAGTAGGCGTGTGGCCGATGGAGGTCAGTGTACAAGCTCGGTGTGTACAGTATGCCACGACTGAAGTTAAGAAGCTCGGTTTTAAGAGGTTGCCGAGTTCGTGAGTGTGTTGCTCTGTGTGCCGTCAAGTACTATTGCCGCTGCTGTAAGTCTCAACACACCGAGAGTCACTCCGCTCGTTGCCTGACGTTGCGTCTCGAGCGCACGTGTCCTCGGCTGCACTGGACTTACTTTTTGAGAATTCGTAAATTAATGCGATTGTGAGTTGCAATATAAGAATTTTCAAATTTGCGGGAGTGTAAAATGGAATTTCTGTTTTTATTTTCAATCGAAATTCATCATTCATATTCTGAAGAACCACTTATACTATCGCTCTTGTAACTTAAAATTGATTATTCTGTACTCGCATTCGTACTTTCTTGTATCTGCTATTCCTGCTGTGTTGGTGCTCAAGGTTTGAATGACTTTTAAGAAATGTGACTGTAAAAAGTCGTTTGAGGTTATTTCTAACCACATGGATTGAAAATTAAAATACGGTACATATCCAATAAAAGGCGAGGATGAGTCAACGATGTTATTCATTTCCATGGTGGTTCTTAACTTCTTGAATGATTTCGCTCTCCAGAGTAATACAGGTAACTCGATTTATCCACATCTCGATTAGTCCCTCTCTCGATTTAGATAGTTTTGTTTGCCTCCGTTAGTCCGCGCCATCTCGATTTATCCACCCTTCGCGTTCGTCGTGTATTCTGCAACATTCCTTGTACGAAAAAATCAAAAAGACATTTTGTAAACAAAAGCTGTAAACAAAATTCATCTGTTGATCTGTTCAATGTGTGTTTGTTCGAAATATGGGCCAATATGAGTATATAACAACCCCTAGGAGTTCAAGTACAAACGTAAATGTACCTAGGAAAGTAAAAACCAGCGAAAACCAGTAAACAAAAAACAGAAACAAGAGCATTAAACAACTTATTTATTTGAATATATTCGTTTTATTTACTCCTTTTGTAAGATGCTAGGATAATTATTCGTGTGCAGCACAAAGTTTCCCCTGAAAGAACAGGTTCATCATTTCTTTTCAACCAAATATTGTGCCTCGATTTATCCGCCATCTCTATTTATCCAGTCCCATCCCAGGAGACAAATCGAGAGTTGCCTGTATCCGTGACCGCCCTAGGCTAATTCATCTGCTCAACGAAATAGAAAATGTTATAGCTATCAATTCTATGTCGAGTTGTATATGTGATAGTAAATACATTTCAGTTGTGTCGCCATAGCTACCAGACATACCAGTCTACTCACCATCTTTGCTCTACTTTTCTCATAAAGTCTCCGTTGAGGTCGTCAAAAGTAAGCTATTTCAACATTTCTGTGAACAACGTAGTAAAATTTTGTAAATGAGTGTTTCAAACTAATGAGCCTTTGTTAGGAAGTGTTTAAGTACAGCGCATTCCGCTTTCCTAATCACCATCATCGTCAAACGCAAAAATATTGTTTAAATTACGGTAGAAGTGCAATGAATGGAAAACTGAGCTTAATCAGAAGAACTGCGTTCTTAGTTAAAGAAAGTTCTTAACGTGTGTTCGTATCATAACCGACTACTGTTTGAGACTCTGAGTGCTACTCTGACCCTCATTCGATCTGACCATGGAGCGAGTGAACGTGAATGGTGTGAATCTCCTCAGTCAACGAGGCACTTCAACAGCCATCTTACTTGAAATTTGGTGTGCACACGAGCCTGAGAAAGCATTGAATGTTGTGAAAGTGGTGCTTCTCGCCTGCGAGCCTTGTTCTATTTCTGCCCTGCGAATTAAAAGCGAGGTCGCCTGAAACAAATATCTTCGTGAGAAGATAGGTCATTGGGTCCACAAATGTGGCAGTGGTAGTCGCACTAGTGAGAACTCGGATCAAATTTATTGATGAACTTTATAACCTGCTGAGTAGGTATTACCAAGTTTATAGTGAGCTTTTCTGAGGATTCTGAGTGAGTCTCCCACACAAGCGTTATCTACGATAAGGAGGAATTATTGGTTATTTACTTAAGCTGGCACTGATACTAAAGAATTTTACGAACGAATGCACACTATCACGAATTTAAAAAGAATATTCTTTTAAATTCTTTTTAAATTCGTGATAGTGTGCATTCGTTCGTAAAATTCTTTAGTATCAGTGCCAGCTTAAGTAAAAACCAATAATTCCTCCTTATCGTAGATAACGCTTGTGTGGGAGACTCAACGGCGTCTTCGAGTTCTTGAAGCACTGCTGACTTCCGATATGAACTTGCAATCAAGTATTATTATGAACTGACTTTCCCTACACTGCTGATGAGCACTCACAGCACTTTTTTTAGCAGTAGCGTGTCCATGATAGAATGTAGGGACGCATTGTTACTCGTCTTCAGCAGCAAATATTTAACAAATCAAAACACCCAAATGAGTTCACTGAAGATTGTGCTTCAATTTTGTGCTTTCGTTTTAAGAATGTTAGGGATGGCTCCAATGATCATGTAATATTGTTTGAGGAATATCTGGACTGTCTTTTAATTGATTAACGTTAAATCTTTCGCCGAATTACGTACACAGCAATTAAATATCTGCGCAGTGAACGAATCTTTTCATATATGTCGTATCTAAAAAATTGGGCACCGAGATCAGCCCAAATTAATTGAACCTCATAAGATGCTGGGTTTTATCCTGCCGAGCAGAAATGTGCGTGGCATGAAGCTGCCGGTGCTGCTGTTAGCGACCTACCAATTGTTGGTAAATGCTGCTGTAGTTATCCAACACAGTCCAAACAGGGGAACAAAAGGCGTAATGTCGCGTTATGCGACGCACAACGCGACAAAAAAAACGCGTCGCGTTATGCGACGCAGTTTCCCTTTTGTGTGGTTTGCTCTCGTGGTTTGTATGCTACTGGCTAGCTGGGTCACGAAGCTTCGTCGTATTTTCCGCCTCATTTAAAATCCTTCATCTATGGGTCAGAGCGTTACTTCTGCTCTCCAGTGATCGTGCTTGAAGTTAGACTGATGGCGCTCTGTTCAGGTTCCGACAAGGTGCTAATCGTCTCTGTTTCGTGAGCTGCAAAGCGCTGATAGCATTTGTTCAGGAACGCGCAACCTATACGTTTATCGGGAAAAGATCAGGTTATTATTAGGAATAATGCTAAATTAGTCAGATTTTCAGCGAAACTTTATTCGGGAAGATATTTTCAATTATTTTTGCTAAAAAAATTGTTTTCTTAAAGTTCAGAGATTTAGCTGTCACACGTTGATGACAGCACATGTACGTCTTGCTTCCGGAGAACGAAATCTGCTTGGAGCGACAGCGAGATGCTAACGAAGTCGAGTAGAATTGAGTTGCAGTTCATAAATTGTATATCACCATCCTCCCTTTTGTAATGATCTTTCGTGCGTGTGTGATTCGAAGATATCATTTTATATTACAGCAAACTCAAATTCCACCGTACAGCTACATTATAATGATCGTTCTCGCTGTCTAGTTCTTTTATCGTATTCATAAGTCATTTTTTTCCGATGACGTATTTTTAGTAAATTTCTGATGTTAGATAATTGCAAAGGATTAAATAAACAGGCTTCCAAATTAGTTATTTAATATAGAAATGATGACTTGAAAATTAACGATGACTTCTGATTCAAATAGTTAACACAATCGATGGACAGGAATTTATCTATAATAAGCACATATCGAGGTGAGGCCTCGTTACTGAATCAGTTAGCAAAACACAAATTATCTAATACATAATGTGGAATTACGCATACATCTTAGTTACAGAATAATGCTCCGTACACTGTAAGTAAATGCAGATTCCTACACGTAAGATAACAGGAGTGAATGGTAATTGTGGATGCACGAAAGATTGATACTCATCTGCACTCAAATTCCAGATTAGCGATTGATAGATAATTCAATTAAGTGGCTCCAATGAATATAAATGCCAGCGCCATCGCATGCCCGAAGTCAGCGCGGCATCTACACGTCCTGCACTTAGAGTCTCGGTGGCGCCAATGCTAAGCCCTCTCCTAGACAGGGTAGGCCCCAACGACGCTTGTCATGACTGCGAACATACACGTTTCCCGCTTACAATGTTTTACGTTAATGATTTACCGGAAATAGCAAGTGTCGTCAGATAATTAGATTAGATTACGTTCACCTATTAATTAACAAGTAATTATACGGAATGAACAAGATTCTAGGTGTCTACGGATAGAGTTGAGATACGTGAAGAGAAATAGAGTAGAGGTATCTAGCACTACAGCTCCTTCAAGACGCTGGGGGGACGTGGAGTTCTCCAGAGTGGGGGTGTCAAGGTGGGGTAGCTTTCAAATGACGCTTTCTCGAGGTTGACGATTTGACGGTTGACGATTTGATGCAATGTTCTGGGCAATGTTCGTAGAACTGAGCACATGCTGTTCTCATCGACGATAATATATTTTAGATGGCGGATCTTTTCCGAAGGTGATCGTTGGCCAAACGAACCCTGCTTCGTAACGTTTATTTAAACACGACGTAGGGTTGAAGCGTAAACCATTACATTTTGAAGACTTCTTTGTTAAGCACGGTTGATGCTGCAGAAAATGTGTTGGAGCAAATGAAAATATTGCGTCACAGTGTTCGCGCTTGTCTTTTTTTCAAGTTTTATCGACCAATATCGACACCTCGGTACCTCGATCCATTGATGGCTCTGCTGAGTTATGGACCAACACAAACTGCTCCCTGTGACCCTATTTTGTGGCTTTGTTCAAGTTTTAGGTCTCTGAACGGCACGATGTCCTAACCGTGAACGGCTATGACTGTCAGTGGTTGTAAGATACTTTCCGTCTTCTCGTCATCTATGCATTCTCGAGGTCGTTTCTTCTTGCTAAATGAATGAATGAAATGAAACGCTTTTTTAATTAAAATTCTAAAATTTATATTTAAAATAGTTCACGGAATAATTTTTTGATCCGCTCAATCGCCAAAATGTGAGGAAAATTTTGTGCGTCTCGGCGTCTCGTGTATTACAATCTCAATCTGTGAATTCTTTTCATTTTGCTGAAGGTTGAGATAGTTCATTCAGGATTAATGAACGATGTATCGCGCCATAAGTTGTTTCATCAATAAATGACGACCACGATTTAACCACGACTCGTCATAGCCGTGTGGCTTTCGGACCTGACTCCGTGCGAGAAACGCGGGGTCTCGGCGCTGGTGGCGATGTTCTCTGTAGGGTATAGGAGAAAAAAATTCTAAGCACAATACCTCACTCTACCCAGGTGTCTGAAATGGGTTCCGGTCTTTGACCGGGGGAAAGCGTCATGGCGTCCTGGTGTTAGTTATAAGGCATTTGAAAAACCAATGTAAAAGGTGATATGTATCATGCTTCAATTGGAAATAAAGCATCCGCAGATGCCGATGTGTGTTTGTTTGTTTTGCTAGTGTTTATCACAGGTTGTTACCCCTCAGGGGGATACAACTATTGTATCTATGGGAATTAGCGCTCCCGGGGGAAAATGTGTGAGGACCCGAGACAAGAGGCCTTCTTTTCAGTTGAAATGAAATATTTTTTGCTATGTTAAGGACCACCTTTTTCGGTTCATTGCTGTCCTGTTTTTCAGCACCTACTACTTTCTTCTTCAACTTTTATCTTGTTTCATGAACTTCTTTCCCAACTTATTGTTTCTATGCCTCTTCTGCATAGATTCTGCATTCCCTAATATCCATACTAAATGGTGCCTTCCTCCTTCCTTTCTTCGATACGCTCTTTTTTGTAGCGGTTAGGGAGGCTTAAACTAACTAATCCATCACTTGTTAGTAAGTGCTCAAATTTCATAGTACCTCACACTACATTATTTCTGATTTTTCGGACTTTGTCCTCGCGGGTTAGTTTTTAACGTTTCTTAATCAGTAACAATATGGTACGTTTCAACCTATTAAGGTTTCAAGGTATTAGGCATCGTTTGAGATAGTGAAGGGTAGCATTAACATCTCAATTTTAATAACATCGGTGACGAGTTCCAAGTTTACTTCGAGCAGGAAAATTGAACGATTTGAACCACATAATGAATTTACTGCCTAAAAGGAAAGAGCTTCAAAATGTACTAGCACGTCAAAGATAAGCCGACACCTTCAAAGATTTCCTTACCACATAGATATACCTACCAAATCAGAATTGCCTACCGCGTCTAAGTTATGCTTCCAGCATCAAAGATAATCCCATGTGTCAAAGATATTCGTAAGCGTAACTAAAAGGCATTAATGGAGCTGTGAACTCATGTACATAATAGTGCTTATCTTGCTCTTAGGTTGCTGGATGACGGTTAGAATGAGAATTTTTAATCTTGTAAACAAGCCACTTGCATTTCGGAGATAACACTCCGTGTTTTTGGACAACAAGGGGTTTTAGTCACGATGGTTTTTCGGCGTACCCGAAGGCTGGCGAAGCAGTGGTAACAATCTCCGTGTCTCACAGTGTAGCCAGTAATGCTTCTCAGGAAAGCGTGTTCTCTATCGCAGGACTGTAATTAAACAATTATTCTCTAAAGCAAGCGACCTTGTCTGACGATTTTGCATTAGTCCTTTCTTCATGGAAACACTATTAACTATTGAGCTGCCAATAGTATCTTAAATAGTTTTCTTGAAAAATCGAATCAAATTATGACTGGATAGATCTATCAATAGAAAGAACTTCTCTCGACGTCGACATTTGGCATTTTTCATGGGTGGCGAGTCCGTTTAAGTTGTTTTGTGCGTGATAAGGATTCGATGCCTTTGTAGACCCCACAGCAGTGCAATATGTCGACAGTTCGGTTTGAGTGAGTTAAGGCGTCCTCCACTTCCTCATTTGAACAAAATCCTTTTTGAATGGTAATACGTTTATGTAGATCCATATGAAATGACTCATATCTTTTTTTTTTTTTGCATTGATTCTCGATGCCGCGTGATGTATTCGTAGCACTCTTCACTGTCGTTTTCTGCCAGGAACGATACGTGCACGTGCGTTCAACGAGTATTGGGCCACTGCTACGCGGGCTCCAAACGAGTTTTTGTAGCTGCACCCAGTGAGTCTGCTGCCTTCTAGACTGTTTGTCTCACGATGTCTTCTGTGGTCTGTCTGTCCAGTGATGGTGATGCGGCGCTCCCATGCGAACCTGAGTCGGCGTATTTCTGGGAGGTTACTGCGAAGAGCTGGGAAATTGGTTCTACCCGTATAACTTGCGTCTTTGAATTTAGATGTCTCCTTGAGACAGAAGAACCGGTGGCTTGTGTGGCCTTTCTGACTGTTGCGAAACAAGTAGGGTGTGTGCTGGGTACTAAGTGTTATGGCCAGTGTCACCATGTTGGAACGAGCGACGTAAATGAGTTTGACGTCAAATGAGCTGCAAAAAAATAACATTTAACCAGGGGACACAATAAGAGTCGTAGGATGTAAAAAGGCGCCCGAGCTTTTTAAATTTTTGACGACTCGCTAGGAGCGCCAGAGCATAGAGTTGGATGTGAGCATCGAGAGAAGATGAGAAAATCTATTTGAAAATATTTTGTGCGTACTTCGTTTACAGCCGTTGTATACACCTATGAGGCTATCATGGCATCATTTCCTACTTTGCATTTCATCATGATTTTCAACGAATGTAGTTATTTCAAATGTATGTATAGAATGTATATGTATTTTTAATCCTTTTAATTATAAACTTTGCACATTTTATAGGAGTAGCATTAGCTTTTTTGCATAGGTAGCATTTGCATGTCATCTGTCTCCGTTTGTGCCAGATTGTGAATGGTAGGTTTACGGGAAGGACGAAAATTTGTATATACTTAATTGAAATGCCTTAAGCGTTGTGGAAGGGTCGAGCCTCACACATTGAACAAGAAGGCCCTGAATCGAATCCAGTTCCAGCTGCTGCTGCTGCTGCTGCTCGGCACTGAACCAGATAGCCAGAACAAATAATTCTTGTTTTAGTTGCAGAAAACGGAGTGGACGGTTAGAACAGGAAGGGGAAACTCTAATACTTAATAAGGTTACATTTCGCTCCTTCTCTCTATTAAATCGAGAACCTGAAAAATCGTTGCAATTACAACGCAATTGTACAAAACTGAGTGGAAACCGAAGAGGTTTTCACTCCTGATGAGCAGTTATGTCCGGTGCATGGATTTTGACGTCACTGCACAAGCCAACTCAATCAGTATGTGTTGCTCATGTGTTGTGAATCATATTGAAGCGCGCTACGTGTTACCCAATGAACTTGCTGACTTGATTAAGCCAATGCTCCTCTGTGTGTCGAAACCTCAAAGAGAAAATGCTTCATAACTAACGTATTGATATTGGAGACATCTCGGTTCGTTGCCTGGTCTTCAGGGCGGTCAATGACTTGTCTTTCTCGTGTCGCGCTCGGCACTCATCTCTTGCTGTTGCTGCACTCGTTGTTGCTACTGGTGTTCTTGTAGTGCATGGTCTTGCTGCTCCGGTTCACTGTACATATTTTGTTATTGCTAACACTGATGTCTTGTACCTATTAGTCTTGCTACTACTCAAATGTTGTTGCTACTGCTACTTGTGTTGCTACTGTCGCGTATAATGCTATTGGTGCTGCATATGTTACTTCTGTCTGATCTAGGTGTAACAGGTGTGTATTTTGCTGTTGTTGCAAGTGGCACAGCTGCTGCTTCAAGCTCTAGATTTATGACTTTTCCTGATGCCTTTGATGTCGTTAATATTGTTTCTATGTTGTAACCATATTGCTTTACTGTTGCTTTGTAATTGCCATGTTGCGTGGCAGCTTCACAGTTGGAGGGCCATTAGAGCAACATCTGTGGCACCGTTGCGCCTGCATTGTACCTCTTGTCCTTGAGCCATGACTCACGAATGCATGGCATCATGAGGCGTGATCAACTGCTGAACTTGCGTGACTTTCATATTCGGTCCCTGAAACATGATTCTCAATTAACTCAAGTTATAAACCATTTAGGCATCGTCAGCTAGAGTATGACCACTAAAGCATATGCAATAACTACCCATGCATGGCTTGCTTTTCCCTATAAAGAAGGTTGGTCTTTGGCCTTCAAGTTACACCAAGGCGACGTGGGCGTCACCACACGAGCGTGTGAAGGAGACTTGCAATGTTCGAGCTGTTAGATGTAGTTCACTCGTGAGATATTGGGCCTCACCTTCGGTGCCCTCGGTCGACGTTGCTGGTCCGTGCTCGAACGGGTTCATGGTAAAGTTTGATACCAGCTAGTTTAAACCGTTGTGCTATACGTATGTTTCTAGTCAGGTCTTAAAGAGTTCTGATGGACCATGTGTTGGTGGAGCAAGTTAGACAGTCGAAGTGTGGAGGTAGCAAATAAATAGAATAAATTTGTAGTGCGTGTACTGTCCAAAGTGAACCGAATCAAGTAAAAATTGAGAACATAACGAATGGTTGTTAATCTTAATTGGAATTAGTGCTCCTAAAAGAAAATGTGAAAAAGGTTTCGAGCTGAAGATTAGGTAGGTCTTTTATTGAAGTAAAATAGTTGTTTTGTTTCAAATAATTTATTTAAATTCTCTGTTGTTCTTTTTTAAGCATTTATGACTCTCTTCTCCAACTTTTATCTTGTTTCATAAACTTCTTTCAATCTTGTTTCTATGCGCAGGGTGTTGGGACTTACGTTGTGCACAGATTCCCCTTTCCCTTAATTCCGTATTAAATGGTCCTTTTCTCCTTTCTCTTTTGGGAACACCTTTGTTGTGGTTAGGGATGCTCTAGTAAACTTATAATGTAATCTAACGAATGACATGTAAACTTCACCAGGACTGAACACACATTGCTCACAGGCCCGGCTCCTTGAGCATCTGCCGCACATCGTAGAAAGGGTAAGGTCTGCCTCCAATTTTTCTGATATATTTCAAGAATATGGAAACTCGTATTAACTTTACGAGTGTTCTACGCAGATCTTGCTTTGAGTTAGCTGGCCAGCATTTTGCAGGGTTACTTTGTACATCTGAAGGTGAGGTTCACTCACTATGACGTAAACCTACGCAACACAGAGGCAGACGTGCTTACCGGGGCTGTAGCGAGCGCTTTGCTTACACAAGTTGATTGTTATTGGGCTGAATAATCACTGTGTTATCTACAATATCCGAGGTTGCTTGCTTGGATGTGCTACGGGAACATGATAAATTCAGGTGAATCACTCCGAACTGAAGTTGAAGGGATGAGCGGGATTGAAGATTCATCCGTTATACTCATTGCACTTCAAAGCTGCAAAGCTATGTATACTGGTGCAATTAGTGTGCGCGTCTTGTGGGTGCACAAAAAAAAGTGCTATGATGCCATCCTTACTTCAGCGCTTCTTTTCTCCTTGTTGCGCAAACAACACGGTTGTTGAGTCTTGGCTGAAACTGCGCCTTACTGAACACAATCTCTTATTTGAGCAAAACTGTTATGATGGAATCAATTCTTCTGAAGTAAAATCTTTTCTTAGATTAAAGACTTTTTTAAGGGTTTAACTATTCTGAGGCAACAAACTCATGAAGATCCACACTCATCTCAGGGTACAGTTCACAGAGAGGGTGTGAAGTGACAGGTGTCGCAGGTGTTCACACCGCTCACCTAGCTCCCACTTGATGAGGCATCGATACGGCGTGTGGTGACTGCAGCTATGCATTGAAGTCGGTGCATTGTGACGTGGTCACGGAGGTGATCGCTGCGTCCCACACAGCTGATCGGCACCAGTTGTCAGTTGACGTCAGTTGACTTCAGTTGTCAGCTGACCTCAGTTGTCAGTTGACCTCAATTGTCAGTTGACCTCAATTACCAACTGGTCTCAGGTACCAGCTGACATCAGTAATGAGTTGAGAGGCTTTCGAGATGGCATCGAAGAGAAGGCTACGAAGTCTAGAGTGTGCGTAGCTTGGAAACATAATCGTGCAAACTTCAGGTTTTTATTTACAGAACCTGACATGAGATAAGTGAATATGGGCATATTATTGTACGTGTGTTTTTTCTCATACTTTACGGATGATGCATCGTTTAAAGTTGGAGAATATCTCATTGTTGGAAAAGTCTGGTCTTTAATTTAACCTCGTTGTATTACCATTGAAAAAACTGCTCAGTAAGTGTGATCCTACATTACTTGCCTGTTATTTATTCACGGGAAGAGTGCAAAATAATAGCAAAATAGTGTTTTTTAGCTCCTAAGTTATTCTTGTTTTAGCTCCTTAGTTATCCTGGTGCTGTTGATGAAAGCAAACGTTTGAGAATTTAGCGAGTTTTTGCTCATTCGTTAATGTTAAGTTTTTGCCAGCGGCTGAGCCGCGTCGTTGTGGTTCACTGATTAGGTGTCCCCGAGAGAGTCTCGTGAATTAGCCTTTATATGGTTGTTGGCGTCATTGTGCAGCGCACACGGCGCGTGTGAAGCAGGGAGGTGGAGTAAAGGGACAGTGGCGGCGGTAGAGTGGTTTGGGTTCGCGTTCCATATTCCTGCCACCGACCGGCGGCAGTGACAGCAGCAGGACTTGTTAGCTCCGTGCTGTGATGAATGTTGGGGCGTAGCTAGGCCTTCGTCCCGTCATTGTTGATACGTCTTGTTAGGCGCACTTATTACTTCAAATGACTTCTGAAAGTCCCTTGAATTGGGTTTTATTTAAATTCTTAAATTGAGATCTTAAATACTTGCTCTTGAGAGGCTCCGGTAAGATTCCCTCGATGCTATGCCAAACGAACCAACATGAAGGTTACTATGCATGGAGTTTTTAAACTTTGTTGTACATAATGCTGGAGTAAAATTATTTACGAAGTGCTACTCTTGATATTGAAGGCCTTTATAATCCCTTAGTTTTACTCCTATCGTACTTTATATAACATGATTTTTACTCACTCGTATGTGGTTCACTCGCTGGAAGCATAGCGGAGGTGATGCGGCCACAGCAGCTGCGGCTTGCGTGTCCTACCCTGCGATGTTGCCCTCAGGAGGGACTCCTCACAGACGGAAGTCGCGCAGCTCGTGTGACGGAACTCTTGGTTTACTTACTTTTTGGGCTTATCTTCTTAATTAAATATGCTTCCAGTGTGTTTGTTCTTGTCAGTTTACGTTTTTCCTATTCCTCAGAAATACACCATCCTCTCTACGTTCGTGTGCTTCCTGTCATAGACTCTAGGACTCTATCAATGGCGTCTGTAGAGCAATGCACCACCCAAACAACCGCAGCAGCTGCCAACTATAGCCCTGTTTTTGCCCATTCACTGGCAACACTACGCTGCAACCTATGAGATGCTCCACAGCAAGGCCTGTGTAACATCTGCCATGTTACGTTGAGCATCTAGACTTGTGCCACTCTCAGAGTTGATCATCAATTCATTTTTAAGTGTTATGAGCAATTTTGTTAACCCATACCTAGTGAATCTTGACGAAAAAATCTGTAAAACTGATGTCATTTATGAACCTTTGAGTAAATAACCCCTCCACTGCGGGTATTTTATTAATAAGCTTCCTGAGACTATCTGTGCCAGCCGCAGCGATGGGATTTTGAGCTGAAAATATGAATTGCTATCGTTTTACAAGTTACATAGGTTTGATAATTGGCATTTACGTGTCAGTTCCTATTGTGTGAGAATTTCCTTAACCTCAGACCATAGGCCGCTTGAATGTTTCCCTAATATGGTGGAACAATCTCAGTTTAAAATGTTTTTTTTTTCATGTGGCTTCTATGCTACCGAAAGCCAAACTTCAACGATGATTTGTTCGGGAAAACAGCCGGTTTTTGCTCAGTATGTCTTTTTTTCTGACAGTTGAAAATGGCTGAATTATATTTCAATTTTTATTGCAACAATCCGGCAGCTACCGCTTTTCGCGGCTCCATACCGACCTTGAGCAAATCCATACTGGCCGGAATGTGGGCAATCAGGGTCGTGAGAGGCCTCGCGTTCCTACCTTGTGGAGTCTGTTTCACCCAGTTGTGGCTATTTGCTCTTGTAAACACGACGTGGATTTTTAACTAGAAAATGGGGGTGTCGATGATGGAGCGATAGACGGATAATTGAGCAATGGATAGGAGGAGAGGATTAAGGTTTGTGTTATGGGTTCCTTCCCTCTCTTTGATGGGAACATCGTTGTTATAATTCGCGTGTCAGATTTTTCGCTGGAGCATGATCTTTCGAATCTTTTAATCGTCGTGACATATATATATTCGTCGCAATTATTATATTTTCTATGATTTATTAATCAAATTGAAGCTGCCACCACCCATAAAGGGAAATTATTATTGATTATTAATATTATTCGAATGTTTTCTGTAATCTTCGGTAACGTGCTCTGCGGTAATCATTTTCCTTTCTTACGAACGATCGTCTCTTTTTCTCTCTTTACTCATCTCTCCACAAAAGGTTAAATAGAAGGCATCTTTAATGAACAGGGAATTTACCTCTTGATGAATGTTAATCACTCTGACAGAATACGCATCCTACATACTTAGAAGTTTGAATATCGAGCTTAGATAGGTAAACGAGGGAATACTCATCTTATCGGGCGATTCCGCTGTTGTTATGCGGATCACCGGTGACTGCACCGCCATTTTGGGAGGAGCTGTGCACCCAGCTGGCACCGAATGCTCATCAGTAATTAGCACTGACACGGCTACAGAACCAACTGACTTGAAGAATTCAATTCATTAACTACATCAATGTAATTTACTTTTTTACGCTGTGATTTACTTTACAATTAAGCGTAACAGCCGCAAGGCTGTGACGCACGAGAATGCCCTCTCTTATTCGCCCTCTCTGAATGAGCGTCTCCCCTCAACTGCCTCTTCTCATGAAGGCAACCGCGTCGGCCACATCACCTCCCTCAGTTGCTAGATTAATAATTTTGATATTAACGTTCAAAAATCTAAACAGGAGTTACTTCCTAAACAATTCAAATACATGGATAATTAATTCAATAAATATAGTTATAATAAAATCCCGTTTAGAATACACAATATTAAGAAAAAACAACATGTAGTCGTACGTTGAAGTTCCTAGCAACCTTCTGTTGGCGTTTCTTCCTCGTCACAACGATGTTCGATGCTCGTCCTTATCGAGGCCATGTTTCTAGAAGGTACGTGATAATGTTCTCGCAGACTCAGGCTTATAAGAAAAGATCTTTTAGAACTTTTACGGATTGCAATGCTGGCCAGTCATCTCCTCCAGTTCTTAGCGTTTCCTTTTTTTCTATGGTCGGAGACCATAGACAGTTATACTGAAAAGTATAACATTTGAAAGGACAATTAAACTATGTGAAATCATTAGATTTGAAATAAACTTTTCCAATAACCCACTTTTCAGTTGCAGATATTCCCGTCTCGCTGTACGTGTTACCTGCGATTGTTTCAGCTCGCTATAATTCCCTGCGTATGACTAGACAAGTGCAGCCGCTAGCGCATTCATGGCCAAATGAGTTGGATTTCGATTTATTTGTTCTAAATTTGACATTCATGGTACTAATCATTTATTTAATTTCATTTCACGTATAACAATAAATAACACGAAAAAATATTCCTATCATATACTTATTTGTCGGTTGAACGTTAGGAGGAACGTGATGAAATTATATATTGGCGAGGTGCAAAAATTGCCTCAAAATTGATGCAATACAACTATGGGAAGTTTCACAAAACTTGATCACAAATGAAATAAATATTTTCACCCACGGTTTTTCAGCAATACTTCTACATGAATACTTTCGATCATTTCCTCTGTAAACTAAAGGTCAATGCCCAAGAGTCCCTGAGAGTATTGCAGTGCATTTTTTGAGTGCGATTTGCATGTAAATGCGGTCGAGGGCGCAGTTGTGCAGTGTAGGTAACGTACAGCTGCCCTGCTCCTTGTTACAGCTGCTGGCATATCCATGCATCATTCTCGCGACACTTGCAAACGCTGTCATAAAGGAGGGCACTCCAAGATTTCAATTTTTTCATCCGATTCGTTTGAAATTTGGCCAGTATATGTATTTGTTGAAAGTAAACTTTTTTTACTCCTGTTACTTTTACGATTTAGGCCTTTTTTTAAGTACGAAAAATTAATTTTTTGGTACATTTTCATGGATATTTCAAAAGAATAGAAGTCATTGAGTTTTCATGCTAGAACAAAACCAAAGACAGTTTTAGAATTCTTGGAGTATTTCTAACAAAAGTACGGTAGCAAATTATCCATTTATAACTTATTTTTTTTTATATGTGATATTTGATCACTAACTCAAATATACCCTAATTTTGGGTTTTGATCGTGATGAAAAAAAATCGTTTGTACAATTGGAAAATTTACTACCGTACTTTTGTTAGAAATGTTCCAAGGATTCTAAAACTGTCTTTGTTTTTTTCGTAGCATGAAAACTCACCGACTTCTATTCTTTTGACTTGAAAATTAGAGGTTTTAAGTATAAACCCAAAACAAAATTTTTGTTAAAGTGTAACATAATGGACAATTTATGTAATTGAATGCTGTTTTCATTTTTATTTCGATAATCTCCATGCATAACTTCATATTCATACTATGAATTGTAATTTCCAAAAAAATAATGAAAAATTTTCTTCTTTTATAAAAATTATGAAATTTTATATTTGTAGTCTGACTCTTATGAAGTTTGACTATTATATGTAACTTTCAACACAATTATACACAGTTATTATGTGTAACTTTCAAAAATTGTAAGACAATTTTTTCCATTCATTTTTTCGATTCAGGCCTTAGTTTTTTGAAAAAATTGGACAAATTGGATTTTTAGTCCATTTTTATTGATATTTCAAATGAATAGAACTCATTGAGTTTTTATGCTAGAACAAAACCAAAGACAATTTTAGAATTCTTAAGCATTGTAAACAAAGTTACGGTTTCTAATTTCCCATTTCCCGTTTTGTTTTCTTTTTATATGGGGTCGAAATGGGGTCGAAGATTCAGGATTTTTGGTCCCCTTCGCCTCCTGGGTGGGGGCCTTATTTTATTGATGTGCGCACAAAAATCAATATCTAGTGTCCGTAGCGCAATAAAATTTTAGGATCAAATAGTCCACCACCTAAGGGTCCTTTTCCAACAACAAAACAAAAAAACTCACCGGACAAACAGGGGCCTGAAGTGCCCTCCTTAAGGTCCACCTTCCGAATTCATATTGTGACTAATGTGGCATTTACGTTGCGAAGAGTTTAGTCGAGTGTCTGGCTGTGTTCTTGGTGTTGCTGTTTAATGAAGATTCTGGTTTATTTAATAGCGCGCGGGAGACATTTGTGAATGAGTTGGCTTCTGGGGTTTAAGATGGGTGCTCATTTCCAATGGGAAAATAACAAAAGAATCCTTAACTCCAAAGTGCTGTATGAGCTACTTTTATCTTAACGAGGAGCTTTCAAACCGTCCTCTACGAAGCATTGACTCGATTTACACATCATCTACTGCTGTCTAATTAGTCATAAATTAGACATAAGACTTGTTTAGGCATGCGGTGATAGAATTGGCATGTGGCAGTCAAATAGCAGTCCATTGCAGCAATTGTCAAGATCCGTTCCGCCATGACTATGCACACCCTATTTATGATCATACCCCGAAGAACAAGAGTTCCGTCAGGCTGGCGTAATTACGTCAAGTCCAAGAAAAACTGTACCGACCTCACGTGAAAATATAATCGTTGCGAGAATTCAACATTCATAACTACGATCATACTTCAAAAATTTTAAGAGCTTCCCGCTATGAGAACAAAGCTGTTATCAGGAGCGCGTTAGGAACTCGTTCGTGTAGACCCCTGGTCCCCCAGCCTTCTTATCGCACATGGTTCAACGTTTGACAATTTTACCACGGCCTGGATTGGAATGATTTAAACAATTTTAATTTAATTGCTTACTTAAACAATCTAATAAAATACAAATGTATCAGATAAGGTAATATAAAGTGCATGAATATTTTAACTCGCTAGAACGCTAAAGCAATGAGACCCCTGAGCTCAATTGCAATGAGACGGTTCCATTTGGAGTAATAGGAGACAATGACACCCTTAGCGTGTTACTTGTGTCCGGTTTATCCCCTTGTTTTGATTGCTGTCTCTGCAGTAAATCCCGCTTCACACAGAGAAGATGTCGGAAACGGCAATTGGATTTTAAGTGATGTGATGGCGATCTTAGGGTATTGCGCCATGACTTAAATCTAGAAAAATGGCTGAGTTGTTGTCTCAAACGTAGTTTCAAGGCCACCGCCATTCGCAATCTCCAGCAATTGATCTTCTTGAACAGACGTGCTAAATTTATTTACCTGGTTTGTTGACAAATGGGTCGCGGATCCATTCCTTACCAATTCGTAGGTCTTTTGTGGTTTAGAAGTGGCGCTCGAACTCTTCTAAAAGTAAACGCAGGTGATCGTGCACCAATTGGGGGAATGAAGGCTCAGGCTTGCTCAAAATCCTCGCTAGTGTTTGAAACATGTCCAAAATGCCGTCCTCACAACTCCAGTTTGGCACAAAATGCAGCTATTTTGTCTGCCAATTTGAAAACTGTGTAATTTTTCCCTGAAGGGACAGATTGAGTTCATTGAGCAGGCTCAATATATCACACAGGTAAGCCAGTTTTGCGACCCATACCTTGTCACTGAAATGTGCTGCCAGCGGTGACTTCTTTTCTGAGAGAAATCTTTATAATGGCTTTCGTTATTCAAATACTCTTAGTTAGCGATTTTCCTCTGGATATCCCTCTTATTTCTGTGTGCAAGAGAAGGCGTCTGTACTTTGCGTCCGTCTCCACACAAAGCTGCTTAAACAGGCGCGAGTTAAGGGCGTGTGCTTCCATGTGGTTGATAACTTCAACATCATTCAATACGCTGTCGAAATCCGGTGATGTTTTTTGGCTTGCTGGCATTTCCCTGTGAATGACACAATGCATGGACTCGCTCTCTGGTGTAACCTCATAAATCCAAGCAGTTAAACCAGTCATCCGGTCATGACTGCAGCTCCGTCAGTGCATGTGCCGACACAAGACCATTTTAGTTGTCCTGATATATACCATCCAGTGACTTGAACAGTTCTGCTCCTGTGATGTGGGTTGGCAAAGATAGTGCGCAGAAAAAATCGTCATTCACATTCTTCTGATAAAGATATCGCAAATGAACGAGTAGTATTGCCTTCTCAATATCTGTAAATTCGTCAATCTGAAGCGCTTATCGCTGTGATGTACTATTCGGTTATTTCCTCAATGCGCCTTGTCACAGTGCTAGCCGACAAAACAAAATGTGCTATCTTGTTACCAGCAGCCTCCCAGAAATTCATAGCAAATGGCTCAAGTGCAGGGCAAGATCAATTCTTCGCCGATATTGAATGACTTTTTAGCCACAACAAATCCGTTAGCCACCAATTATGATGCTCTCAGTGCGTTCTCTTTCATTGATGTGGTGGCCCTCAGAAATTTCTTATGTCAGTGTTCCCGTTTTTTCCTTTCAAAATACTTCAGGGGCTTGTCTTTTGATCCAAGATGCTTTGTGTTCATGTGGCGAAGCAGTTTTGAAGGTTTTACTGCCTCATTAGTGAGCCAGTCGCTGCATTTGATGCAAATCGGTGTTGGTGTGTGGGTATCACCAGGCGTGATAAATCCAAGTTCCAAGTTGTCCAATATCTAAGATTACAGTCCAATAACCATTCGGTGACACCTAAGCCGAAAGGGATGAAAAATATGGAAGAGTCGACATGGGCCGCGCATACTTCCACGTCACAAAGTAGATAGTTTAAAGTTGGCTAGGGATCAGTTAAGGGGTTCAAAAATAGAAGAGGGTTGTGTTCTTTGATGATAAAACCAATTAATTTAGACAATATTTTCCGTATCCAGCGATACGGGAACGACAAAGAATTGTCCCCTGAAACGTTTTCTACGCTGTACAGTGGCGGCGGTTCCGTCATGGTGTGGGGTGCCTTTCCCTAGAGAGGCACAATGAAACTTTAAGTTGTACAGATACGTCAAACAGCGGCCGATTGTGTTGATATGTTGTAGAGAACGTGCATTGCGACGGAGGGCCCTCGATTGTGTGGTGATTATAGTTCTTCCGACAGCATACTGCTGCGACCGGCAATGCCAGCTTAACCGAGACTTTCTTTTAGGAGAATGGTATCCTTCTTTTGTCATTCAATATGTTCTCCAGTTTTGAATCCAATAACGTTTGGGAATGGCTGATGAGAAACGTGTATAGAAATAGAAAACAATTTGAGGCAGTAAATGATCATTGTGATGCCATCTTCACCGCTTGGTTTAATCTATCCCTAATTCTATTGAACATCCTCATTTCAAGTGAGCCGTAGAAAATTTTTGAGGATATCAACATTGGTGGAAGTACGGCTCATTACTTAGCGCTTATTTTCTCAGCTGATGGGTGGCGACATTTCTCTTGCTGGGGCCAGAGGACATGCAATTACCTTTCTTAGAGTAGTGCCCTTGATAAAAATACTCCTCAACAGAAACTGCTCTGTAGCTCTCCAGTCAGTGCTGCAGCTTTGCGGGAGCTTTAAGAGGGTTTGCTATTTTTAAACGTGGGTCTAGTCCTGGAGTTGCGAATGCTGGTGTGCATAAAGTTAGTATCGCCAATTGTGCAGTTGCTGCTGACAGTTAAACTGCAGCACCAATACCACGGTTACCGATTGCGACAATGATTTTTCTATCTCGTTTCTGATTTCTTTTATTTCTGTAACCCTGTTAGTAAAATTTCTACTTCTGAGTTCTGACGATAGTGAGGTTTATTATTATTGTCGGCCTTTGCGCGTCTTCGAGGAGAACTCTTCTGTTATCACAGATGCCTCGTAGAGAATTAGCGTTCTCGAACAGTCTGGTTTGTGGAGTGAAGACTTCGATAACTACTTGAAAAGAAGCGACACTGTAAACTGACACTTTAGTGAAAACATTGCTTGTTGCCAGACATATCTTCTGCTTCATCTGTGTGCATAGCTATGCATGAGTCCCGGAGTTGAGGAGCTTGTAAACGGTATGGCAGCATAGCAATTAAGGCAGATTTCTTTTTGAGTTGATGCGCCGAAAGCGAGTGAATCTTCCCTTGCTTCTTGGGGTCAGCATTGAACTTTTTGCGCCAAGTTCATTGTTTTGCTGTCGAATAATCTGTTTCTTCAATGCTTTATCATGGTATGCAACGGCCTCGTTCTACAGCCTTGCTCGAGTCGTCATTTACGACTTCCTTATTGGAAGCCTTGCATTACGGCCCAGGTAATAGAACTAGGCTTTAGTACTACAATGTAGAACCATGCTCATCGCTGGAGTACTGTATGTTCAAGGCAACCAATTTTAGAGTGATTTACTGGTAAAAACTGACTTCTACCAACTTTAATTACTTGATGAACTTGATGTGCATGATTTTTATGGCCATGACCACGTACGTGCTGACGGTGAGGTCTCCAGGGCAGGGAGTGCCCTGGCAGTGCTCGGGCTTCTGTGTGTTGAAACTGGCAATCAAGCTGTGTCGAGACAGGCCACACAGCTGTGGCGATATAGGCCAAGCGAAGTGGATGCGAACAGGCCACACGGCTGCATCGATACAGGCCGTAGTGTATCGTGATGCGAGCAGGGTCTTAAAAAATATATTTTTTTTTTCAGTACTGTACTTGAATCGTAGATTGAAAATTTTTATGCGAAGCTTTACGTTTATGGAGTTATTTTCCTTTTTTTCGGGATGTGACTCAGAAAATTGTCGATTCCTCAGTGAAATTTGTCCATTCGTTTCGTGTATTTTTCGCTTCGCTGTTCGCTTGTGCGTGCGGGCACTGGTGACCTGACATTTCAGGCATGCCGGTGCTGTGTCAGCACCGTGTTGGTAACACGTCCTATATAGTACAGAAGCTGCTACCCTCACCGGAACAGACAGCAGCTGTTGAACATTGGTTGTGTTTTAGGTATCGTGCAATGCAATCATGGTTGTGTTTTAGGCATCGTGCAATGCAATCATGGTTGTGTTTTAGTCGTCGTGTAATGCAATCATGGTTGTGATTTAGTCGTCGTGTAATACAATCATGGTTGTGTTTTAGTCGTCGTGTAATACAATCATGGTTGTGTTTTAGTCGTCGTGTTATACAATCATGGTTGTGTTTTAGTCGTCGTGTAATACAATCATGGTTGTGTTTTAGTCGTCGTGTGATGCAATCATGGTTGTGTTTTAGTCGTCGTGTAATACAATCATGGTTGTGTTTTAGTCGTCGTGTAATACAATCATGGTTGTGTTTTAGTCGTCGTGTAGTAATGCAATCAGTTGAATCAGATGTGCAATTATGTTATATCGGCTTGACGGTGAGGTATGAAAAGGGACTTCCTGTGCATGATAAGTTGAAGCCTTACACGGCTGCGTTGTTTCCGAGCACTAATATATGCAACCCTCGTTGTAGTGTAGAGATAAATGACTATCGATGTGTTATACTTTGAATTTTGACTGTTTTGGTCAGTGCTATGACACGGGGATTTATTGTTGACCGGATCGGTATATCACGATGCAACAGACCGTTTCACGTGTGGTGCTGCTGTGACGCAAATTTTGCTCTGGTGCTTTTCTAGCTCTTGACAAGTTACGGAGGTCTGACATCTGTTGATGAATATGAAAACGAAAGCCTAAAGAAGTATTATGTTTCTAAGAAGAATTAATCAAATTTTGAGCTTTTCAGTATTATCCGTGCTCATCTACAGTAGGTTGACTGTAAAAAGAAAAGTACAAATTTTAATGACAATGGATCAATAAGGGCTATATTGCTCTAGTTTAAGATCAGGGAAAGGAAACTTTTAACTTAACATGTACGATTTGTGAATTAATTTAGAATTTAAAGTGACTCTGAACTATCTTGATCATTGAGGAAATCTCGAGGCTTTCGAAAATGGTTGTTTCTCCTCATTTTATATCTGTTGCAGATGATGATTTTATTTTGAAATTCTTAGCAAATATGGGATGGTTAGATTCTATTGGATGATACCGAATGCTGCCAGTTAGGTGTTGTAGCTGAAGCGTTACCAGTACGTGACACTACTTCCTTATGCTCTGCAATGCGTGTCTGTAGATGACGTTCTGTCTCTCCTCGGTAGGTGGCATCACGCTGGCCATACGAAAACCAGTACACGACGTGGCTTCGAAATGGAGGGGGAATACGAATAGGAACACGGTTACGGAAAATTCTTCTAATGTCTATGTAAGGGTAATGCATTTTAATTATTTTTTTTATATATCCCTCACATTTTTGAAGAGGGTAACCGTTTTCACTAAAATATTCACGTAGAAAAACCAATTAAAAAATGAAAGAAATTCAATTAGAGCACAGTTTTAGGTTCTATTTGTTATACACCTGACTAGACTGATTTTGTTTGCAGTGGTTTCTGCACTTACGAATTTTTAAACCAATTTTATAAACATATGCTTTCGTTATAGAACCAAATTCATGCTTCTTATTCAGGAATGTTAGGGTGTCGTTCTTCTACCATTCATGAGTGAATTTACTGCTTGATGTGTAGAATTTAGGTAGTTCAAAAATTATCCGTCTGAGGTTCGTCGAAATAATAAAAAGGTATCCTTAACGTACCATTTATACGACTCAGATTTTGATCTAGAAGACAAGTTTTCAACCGTGCTCATTCAAGTATGACTCCAAATATTGGAGACACACACGCACACACATTGGAACACCATCTACTTGTTGTATAACATGTTATCGAAGGGACACTATTCTAGTGATGTACCGAGGTATCGGTATCGGCAGTATCGGTCATTTTTACTGGTTTCGGTATCGGCAAAATTCGGCCGATACTTTACCGATACTTTCCAATAATACGTATTTTATCATGAAAATGAAAGTCATAAATCGAGAAAGTAAAAGTATCTAACCTAATAATACCCGTTGTTTGTTTATTTATGTATTTGTTTGGTGTCTGCTTCTTCAGAAACATAGGATGTCTGAGTGTGCGGTATCATGGATACCGAATATCTCAGTGTAACATTGAAAGATGGCCCTTACATGCATTGATATGTTTGATATTTTATCAGGATAGCTTCGGTTAGGATAGGTTAGGACAAGACAGGAAAATTTGAGTAATGCTGACGGAATTTTTTCAAGAGTCCACCTAGCTTAACGATGACATTGTCCATAGAATTTCCACTAGTGCACAATAGTAATCAAATAAAGAGCCTAATCATACCTAGTAAATTAGTTTACTAACTGTTCAATTACAGCGTTTAATCAGGCCCGCTAACTGAATTTACTACTTTTAACTCCCGATGAGTCACGTACGGCCAGTGAGTGAAAGCTATGTAGCATGAATAGTTGAACACAGTAAAAACACAATAGCGACATAAAATTATTATATTTTTACTGCTAAAATCTATACTGTTTGACCCAATTTTCATTTCTTAACGTGTGTGAAAGGCTAACAAAAATCATACCAAATAAGTAAAGTTGAAGGCGCATTTTAAAGTTTTTGTAAATTTAATATCGAAATAGCTGAAAATTCTAATTTGATTTAACATGAAAATCACCGTACATTACGAATCTTGCATTTTTCTTTTATTTTAAGATGCTTAAAAAATTCACAAACAATCTTATAGTTGGTTGCGGATTTGCAGATCTTTTCGGTTTTGGGGCCCATCGAATTTTAATGTTTTCTTTTCACCAAATTATGTATATTGGTTTGAAAAACACGAAAATGATGACCATTTTGTGGGAAAATTATTCATTAAGTGTTACTAACCTAAGCAAGGGTATAATTTCAAGCCCCTCCCTGTTAATCATGGTGAAAACTTGTTGGACCCTGCAACAGGTGCACACACTCAAATAATTGAGAGTGTATGGCGTACTCTAAAAACGAAAAAAAAACGTCAGGGAGGCACTCACCGGCAAATGATAGACTCGCATCTGTGTGAATTTGCTTGGCGAAAACGTACCGAGAAACCGCAGTATTTTCATAAAATATTAATGGGTATAAGCATATTTTGGGCTTAATAAATAATTTCTCTGTAAAATGGTTATCATTTTCGTGTTATTCACACCAAAATACATACTTTGGCGAAAAGACAATATTAACATTCGATAGGCCCCCAAACCGAAAAGAGCCGTGTTTGCTTCTGCTCACTGTGTGTGTTAGTACATACGTACACTACTTGCGTTCACGCTGCTATTTCCGAGACTAAATGCTTCATTATATTACTAGTTTACGCCTGTAAATGGAGAAAAATTTTTTTAACTAACTTAGTGGGATAAAATCTCAGTTGGCAAATAAAGATTGCTAAACAGTGAATTCTTGCTTGTTCATACATGCTGATAACGTTATCATACGAAAAAAAGTGGAAAGATGACTCAATCAAAAGACTTTGAGCGGGGAACGAATCAAACGAAATAGTTAACATAGCCAGAGCAGTTTTATCATTCCAAATCGAAAACTTTATTGCCAAAATTGTTATATTTTTAGATATATTAGTAAAAAATTTTATTATAACACCCATGTAGGGCTTATAATGATTTTTTTAAATATAATTGTAAATGTATCGGTATCGGTAGTAGTATCGGTCAAAGTATCGGTATTTCCTAGTCTCGGAGTATCGGTATCGGTCAAAAAAATGGTATCGGTACATCACTACTATTCATGAAAACTAAAGAACTCTTCCCTATTAAATCCATTGAACAATTCAGAACCCGTTGAAAATATTCCATTCAGTGTAGTATAATTAGTATGTTTGATGGAAATTTCTGTGAATAAAGACATTGCATCAAAGCTTATCATAATGAAATTATTGTTATGTATGTTCCGTATTTCCTTTGCAAGTGAAAGAAAATCACTGATATTGTATTCATTTTCAGATAGAAGTCTTCTGAAGGAGACTAGGTATTTTGACAGTTCGTAATTACAAGTTCCAATCGTACTCAAAACCGGGCGTAATGATATACCTGGGTTTTGTACCATCGGCTTACCATACATTCAGCCTAGCTGGCTCCCAACAGCTCGAATCTCGTTGCGGATTCCCCAAGTTCAAAAAAACTTTTTTCTTACGCAGAGGATTGAAAACCGGTTAATCTTATCGTCATCCATCCCTATTATTTTTAGAAGGTTGTCGGAGCACCGAGTTAGGTATAAATTTACTGGTATCACTGCGGATGTTCATTATATTCTCCACATACGAATCTTTATCTACAAAAGCTACTATTGCTCTTTATCTAATTTTGATAAAACTACATTAAGGGTACGGGAGAGATTTTTTGACGACAGTCAGTACTTTTTTGTCCATGTCCTAGTCTTGGAAAACCATAAAACGTTGAATTTACACGATATCGATGGGGGTCCTAACTACCTTCAGCGAGTCAACTGCGGTTTCAAAAGTTATTTCATTTTTTAACGTTCGATACAATTTTCCTCAAGCTAAGAAATGACGAAAGTAATTCAATTTTCATGGAAGAAGTGCAAATTTCAATCCGTTGTTCAGTGCTTCAGTGTCTTCTAGAGTTAGATTATGCAATGTAAAATTGAACATTACTTTTTTAGGATCAAGGGATCGAGAATTGCGTGACAAGCCCTGACATTTGTTCAGCAGTTTTGCGGCGCCTTCTCGTAGAACACGATATATCGATTCAGCAGAGGATGCGCACAGTCCAAATGCAGTTTGAATTCTGCACACGAAACAGGTAATTTATTTGTGCTTGACTCGCTGTAGTGCTCCTTCGAAACTCTATGATATTTCTTTAAAACCCAGGAACGACGATATATCTCATTTAACTCTTCATTTGTAAAAAGTAGTCGTTTTTTGGTCGTCAGTGCCAGACTGGGGGTGTCGCCGCGTGCTGCACGTGTGCAGCGACTCCCGCAGCTGCGCTGCTCAGAGACGCCCCCCGAAGTGTCTTCCATTACACGCGCTGTAGGTGCGGGCTGTATTGGGGAGGTGCCATAGGGGAGTGTGTGTTCTCCTCTGAGTATTTAGGTTTGAACGAGTGTTAATCAGAGTCTAAAATTTGATTATTCAGCTGAACTCAAAAAATGGGGCGTGAGGTTGTTGCGAGGGCAAACAGCAATCGGTTTAGTCATTCACGTTGAGCGGTAACTAGAGTAGCGTTATTTACTGAAGGAGCTTGATACTTCTGTCGATTGATCATTAACGCCTCGATGTAGGTCAGTTGTCTTATTTGGTTGGGCCTCTACGTAGCGACACCACAGTCTTTGTCTTCTCCTCCTATAGTGATAAATCAAGGCTCGTCCTCATTTCAGGTGATTGTGTACGTGAGAAGAATGCCCGTTGCAAACAGAAGAGAGAAAGTTCTCTCTTCTTTGCTGCTGATTGCTGAATGGATAAATCATTTTAAAAATGGGTGGTTGGGTGTTCGATTGGTAGAATTAATTTTCAGGTTGCTCGTTGGATGAGCGTAGTATTGCAAAATTATGAGAGCATGCAAGGAGGTTGAATATCGCTCCTCATATTCGGTTCTCGCAGAAAAGTTTGTATGTGAACCAAGCATCGCTTGGCAGGCAGAGGTGAGGGAAAAGATGCTCTTATTAGATTTTAACTATATAAATATTGTGAATATTTAGTGCCTGAAATTAGGAATTGGAAGATATTGTGGTGAAAATTGAGTTTTAATTTAAATTCACCACTTGTTGTCAGCCTCTCGCTTTGTACACAACGATGAATAAACCGTAAAAACTTTTAAAAGCAGTAGCTTCGGAAATTCATTCATTTTTGGTTTGTCAAGTGCTCTATTCAGTTCAAGATTAGCTGTTCTTTCATTCGATCAGAACTTGATGCACAGAATTTCGAATATTTCGTTATTATCCAACCCTGTATTAAGCACACTGCTTCTTTTTCTTTGTATCTCTGTCGCTACCGCTGCTGCCTCCTGCACGCGGTGTCCCCTGCATGCGCGACTCCTGCAGACGCTCGTGTTACTGAGACGCGCGCCCGTCGCGCTTTTGCGAGGGAGGATGGGCCGGTGGTGATGACATTAGTGATGCTTGCTTACGATGGCATTGTGCTGCGAAATGATTGATGGTTTGAGGCAGAGTCTTTTCAAAACGTATAAGCTCTCTTTGTCTATTACCGCTTTTATGTCAAGTGTTTTTGTACTGGTGCTCCTGGTCGCTTATGTGAGTCATGCTGACGTTTTTCATTCTCTTGGTCTTAGCCTTTCAAGTGCGATTGAATACTTACAGGCTGGGAAAAAAGTTCCTGGACTTTTTCTCAATTGAAAGTAAAAGTTACT
This sequence comes from Platorchestia sp. MABIK, assembly GCA_014220935.1. Taxonomy (NCBI): domain Eukaryota; kingdom Metazoa; phylum Arthropoda; class Malacostraca; order Amphipoda; family Talitridae; genus Platorchestia; species Platorchestia sp. MABIK. The sequence goes on from JACJUY010001746.1 coordinate 80,113, forward strand.
GAAATTTGTTTTAACCAAAAAAATACTCTCGATTAATTGTTTATGTCTTGCTTCCACGTTTCAGATAGAATTTCTTGTTAAAACCTGTAGTATTCTAAGAATGGATTAACACCAAGTCGTTACTGATCTTCTCACGGAGCATAAAAGTCAATAATTATTATGGAGCTAAAGATCGCTAAATCTAATGCGTCAACACGTTAATTGCAGCGAATTGAACGGAAGTTCAATATTCAACTCAAATTAGAGTTAATTTTGAAGATCAATTTTGAAAATAACGAACATTAAGTAGATGGCGCTTTCAGTTATTTTTCATTAGGTATTTCTAAAAGTTGAGTTCGTGACTGCTGGACGGTCAGCAGCGTTATGAAAATCCCCTCAGTGACCACCGAAGGGTCACGTCGCAGTCAGAGTTTTAAAGAAGGCATGCGAAAAAATACTAGAAGAAAGGCTGCGTGTATCTATTGAAAAATTGATTGGAAAACTTCAGAGAGTAATCTAAACGAGGGCACATTGAAAAATGATTTTCAATTTGGTTTCTTGGTAGTCTGTGAATAAATGTGAGGACGATTTTTATTTCATTGTTCTATCCAACTCTAGGAATATTACGAATTAATTTAGTCCGGTAACTTTTTCCCCACCCTGCTTTGTTCAGTTCAATGAAAGAGCCGAAGTATAGTTTCTGTTTTTGTTTTAACTTGAGGAATATTCGCTCTGAGAAGTGACTTCAGGTGCTACGGAACTAACCACGAGGCGATGTTGCAAGGCTTGCTGAGTAAGTTATTCACTAATCTCAATTTATGGAGAAAAATCCTAAAAACTCTCAACTTGCATTATAATTGGGAAGACCACAGGTGACCAGTCGACACCTGGTTACAAATTCGGATCTTTCTACTCAATTCTGCCGCTGGTCAGAGATGTGAGGGCTGGTACTCTTCCATTGGCGCCAACCGTATCACATCTGAAAAAATGTAGTTTTAGAATTAGAGTGAACACCAGTGTTCACCCTGTGACTTTCAGTGTCAGCGTATACGCGAGATGTGCTCAAATTGCGCAGGCGACTGATGTGACCGTGGGGTCGGCAGCGTAACTGTGTGCATCGCCAAGTTGGGACTCGATGACCTTGTAGGAAATCCGCCACGGAGCTTCACGCTGCATTGCTTCGTCGTTGCCTGGTACCGAGCACGAGACAAGCCGTCGTCGCGCAAAACGAACATTCAAAATTGTCTGACTGCCTGGAAATTGACCGCCTCGCGTATTCTTGTGATCCAGAACTTCCGAGAAAGATATGCTTTAACGTGCTTGTTCAAAAAAGTTTTTACTTTCCTAGAGTCTGCTTGCGTGCTTCTTTTAATTGCACATGGGTTGGCTGTTGAGCTAATTGAGTTGGCTGTTGATAATGATACACAAATAATATGCTTGTAAAAATACCTAAGTGGCATAGAGATACTTCAAGCACCATTGGCCAGCATTGCAGTAGAGATCTTTGTTCGAATGTTCCCTGTTTGATGCGTTAAAAAGCAATACTCAATCAATCCTTAAACAACTTAATCATGCTTATATCGCCAGGGTTTGAGAGATCATTATTACGGACTCCTGTTGTGAACTTGCAGGACAATGAGATCTTGAGTTTGCTTCGGTTGTTGTGGGGGGAAACCTGGCTTATCTTACAGTAGGCGGTCACTTATCCTTATTGTGCTCTCTCTCATTGGTTAGTGTTACTACTGCTCGCGATGTCATTTGAAAGACATGTCTAGCAAACTTGCTCTCAGTGTTTTTAATTTCAAGTTCTGTTGAGTTTGAACCTCATAGCAATTTTCCTTATGTTCTCTGAAGTGTGTGGCCAAAAACTCGGAAGAAATAAGAGTACATTTAAAAGGGTGTATGCTCTTTATTCACGAATGATTCTGATAAAACTTCGCTGTGTTGATCTCAAAAGTTACCGTCGACTCGAAAAACTCGTGAAACTTCATTATAAACTAAATTCTTGTCTGTCTTTCTTACAGAGGTGAGTTTGTTAACAGGGCAAAAGAGCTACAGAAAAACAATTAGATTTTTGTCATTCATGAAGTTTTCGTTCTCTTTTTGAAAATCTATAAAAAATGTAGAATTTTTCTTGCTAAAGACATCACTTTCTGACCCATAAGAATGACTGTATTATTTTCACGTTTGTTGTTGCAATGCACTTTAAAGGACAGTATGCACGTCAGTTATAGGTCGTTCTTCACTTGTGTTGCTTAGAATGCCACAATTCTGTATACCTTCATGTATATTTTGCTTTAGGTCGAGAACACGGGACGCAGAACACACGGTCTTTGTACCAGTTCTGAAGTTCATTGAACATTGTACAGACCTAACTGCAAGTGCGATTCAACATTAAGTGCCACTGCAGTTAGTGAATCGCGTACCCACCGTGCCGCGAGAGGCCGATAATCGCTGTGCCTTGGCAGCGATAGCACAGAATTGCGGCGTCGTGTGGACTACCAGTGACGTCACGACTAATTATACCTACTGTCACGGCTGCTTAGTTTTCTGCGGGCTATTCATGGGCTCCCTTTTCTGGTTACCTGACCAAATAATGCTCAACAAAACCTAATCAATATTTTCATGTGGAAGGATCTTCTTTCCTTTCTTAGAGATAGAGATTCAAGGTGTGCTTACGTCAAACAGCAATGACAGAAACTAATTTGTATGCCGCTGATCGCTCTCTTCTGCTAACGCAAGGCTGCACACGCATTGTAAATGCACTCCTTGAGTTGCAGCGCTCACCTGCAGTGACCACTGATTGCTTTCGAGTTCCCCAACTCGTTGCTACAAAACAGAAAGAAATCACTTCCCACTCGAAACTCTTCAAGGCATTCGGCTGAAACATATATTAGGGTCAGTCTGCATGAGTTTTCAACACAACTCTTTCGTGATAATCCTATATTTTTTCTTGAATAAATCAAAATAAAATTTTGTATGCATTGGTGACAATTTGGTGCAGTTTCTAGTGACGAGCGAAGGTTGCAGCACTCATTTCTCAGCGGTGATGCCGCTTTTGCTGAGGTGCTCCGTGGCCCCTTACTGACCGCTACCTTGGCTCGTTCACTATTAGGAAGTGGGTACAATATTTTGATTGCATGTACCCATGCTGCGCATATGAGTGACTTGCATCAGATGTGTTTTGCGGGCACCAATGGGCGCAGTGCGGCGCTGGATGCGGCGCAGGGCTGGAAATCGACCTTCATCGCGAGACGTGCTCTGGACGTGTCGAGCACGTGGTTGCCAGCTGGTCTTGTGCCTTGCTGCCTCCGTCACGACGAAAGAAAATTTCGCGGTCGTATTAGAGTAGTAGCAACTTTACTCGTGTAAATTGAGTTCCTTAAATATTCTCAAGTTTTCTAAATATTTCTAAATTTTCAAGTATTTTTGCGTTCCCCAAATATTCTCTAGTCCTCTAATTATTCTGCAGGCTTCAAAATATTATTGACTAACCAACGGCTGCAAACCTGCTTCCTATATACGTATGAATGTATGAGCTTACGAGCTTCAGGCTTCCGAAAGGGTGGATTCCACATGAAGCAAACATCTGTGCCGCTACCGCGGTCTATCATTTGTTCGTTCAATGCGGAGTGCCGCGTAACGGGGTGGTCTGCATATTCCTGTAATACCCGTTAATAATTTTGATACTATCGAGTTGAAGACTCCCGTCTACCTGTGTGGCGACGTGGAGCTTCAATGCCAGGTAACTGCGAGGAGGGACAAGCTTATCGTTTTGGCCTTACCGTAAGAAGGGCCCGCACAGTTTGGATTCCTCTGGTGCGGTACTGACACCCGTACTGCTGTGCCGAGAGCACGAGGCCACGCCTCGGCCTCGCGTGCCTGCTGTCCTCACCTCTCCCTGCCGCCACGAGGAAGCACTCGCCATCATTGCCCTATTGGAGCACACGAGGACGCTCGTGTGAAAATTTCAACAGTCGACGGTGTCAAGACCGTGTCGTGAGTTATATTGATTTACACTCCGTTTCATAATCTCCGAGATAAGCAGGCTCAGTGCTTTCGAAACTTTCTTTTTATATCTGCTCTGTAAATTTTTCCTGTTCAAACTGGTTTCGTTGAAGTAATGTTCGAATTCCAGAATTTTTGCGATAAATCACGTGCCTGCTTGACTGTTAGGTAGTTTAAGTATAAATTTACAGACCTTTCACAAATTCAGGAACGTGCACAAGCGAGCTGTTTCCACGACAGTACCTTGAAGTTTTGCACTTTCGTTCATCTTGTCTCCGCATTGAGGAATTTTGAGTTGTATTCGTAAATTTTAAGAAGAATTACTAAGTATTTTACTGGATCGTTCTCTCATTCACGTGCTCGGACTCACAGATCGTATGCTCCGATGCTGCTGATTACGTGAAAGTTTTATCGGTGCGGGCCAGATTTTCAACTAATTCACACACTCTCACTGTCGTAGGGGCACAGGGGGGCAGCACTCAGGTTGCCAGCTGTACTGCTATGACGACGTAAGTTAGTTGAAAATTTCGCACTGCACTACGAGTTGCATGCAGTGTGATGTGAACCAAGGTGCATGTCGATATTTGTTACGCTTTCATATTTGCTTATGAATGACTTCAAATTAGTGATGTACCGATGTATCGGTATCGGCAAGTATCGGTCATTTTACTGGTATCGGTATCGGTATCGGTAAAATTCGGCCGATACTTTACCGATACTTTCCCATAATACGTATTTTATCATAAAAACGAAAGTCATAAATCATGAAAGTAAATGTATAATCAAATAAAGAGCCTATTCATACCTAGTAAATTAGTTGGCTAACTGTTGAATTACGGCGTCTAATCAGGCCCGCTAACTCAATTTTTTACTTTGAATTCCCGATGAGTCAAGTACGGTCAGTAAGTGAGAGCTATTTTCCATGAATGGTTAAACACAGTAGCGACATGAAATTATTTTTTTATTTTTACAACTAAAACCTATATAATTTGACCCAATTTCGATTTCTCAAAGTATTTGGCAGGC